>CM029553.1:5751092-5774023 GCA_017141385.1 Sogatella furcifera | reverse complement strand
AAAACCTTTCCCCTCAAAACACTGCTGAAAGGAAGTGTCCAATAAGGAAGTTACCATGGATCTGGTTGAGATGGATTGAACCCCAACTTAACATGATCTAAAATTAAAGTTTTACTGACCAGGTTATGAAGTCATTAAAATACGAGATTGAGCCAACAGAATATATTATAAAGACAGAAAATAAAAGAAAAGAGAATTTACAAATTCAAGAGTCGAATACATAATGATTTTAAAATTTCATTGGACGAAAGTCTGAAAGTCTGAAACTGTAGCACGGTATTACATGATAGTTGAAGAAGTTACGTCGATTTTGTCGTTGTTTGAATTTATAAAATCGTTGCCCGAAACTTGATAATTGTAGGTTGAATTCAGATAATCGTTGCTGAAGGTAAATAAATTGTGGTCACCTTACCAGTTGTTGTTGTGAAGAAATTGTTACCAATCCATTTGTACTTATTGTGTTTTTTTTAGATTTCCAGGTTTCAAATATCCAAATTTCAATCAAAGTCCATTCTATTGTATTTTGGTGGTAGAAAATAAAATTATACGTTCATCTCTCAGAGTCCTGTAGAATAATATAGAATTTCATAATTTCAACATAATTAGACAAATTTCATTACAAAGAACTGCACGTCATGGTTGTGAGTTGACAAGAATTAACAAAGGTATGCATGAATATTCCAAATAAGATAAGAAAGTTAACACGTTCCATTAAATTTTATAATTTACTAAATAAAGCAGCAATGTGAATTGGAAATAAAATGACATGTTGGTGGAACACCCAACTATAGAAATATGGAAAAAGAAGCACAGAAAGAATAAAAGTTATTACAATACAGATTTAAAAAGGGTTCAGACTTGTAAAAGTATAGGTTATGTCAGGTATAAGTTTCTAAATACAAATTTGAAATGAATAACCCACCTATCTAAGTAAAGAAGAATGGCTAATAAATATAATATATTCAATCAGGCTCAAGTGTTTCACATATTATTAAATATTTAAGTTACATTTTAATTCTGAAGAAATAAAAATATTGCGTCCTTTTCAAGTTCCATCTAAGAGCCATTTCAAGAAGTGAGGCCAGGCAAGAGAAAAGACTCTGTGTCTCGGCCTACCGTTCAACTCAGCTGTTGCAGCGGCAGGTCTGCCAACGCCAAATAATAAAATATTTATAGAAAGTTTGATTGGTTCACTCAAAACAAAATTTAAACTAATAAAGATTGAGAAGAAAATTAATAAGATAATTAAAATAGTATTTCAGATATTACAATTAAAATTTTGGTACAGTGCTTTAAAGAGAATGATAGAAATACTGAAGAAATACACAGAAGAATGTAAAGTTATTAATAAAGTATCGCACACAAAAAGAAAAATTAAGCCTTGGATTACAAATGGATTGATTACATCAATAAGGAAGAGAGATAAATTACACAGACAAAGCAAGAATAATACAGCGAATTTACAGCTTAGAGAGTATTATAGAAGGTACAGAAATCTACTAACAACTTTAATAGAAAATGCAAAAAAACTATACTTTTTGAAGCGATTTGAAACTTCCAGCAACTCTAAACAAACATTGGAAGTAATAAGAGAAATAACTGAAGTGCAACGGTCAAGAACACAAATTCACAAAATCAACTTGGAAGGGAGAGAATTGAAATTAGGAGATGATGATGAGGATATGGCAAATTCTTTCAATGAATTTTTTATTAGTATTGGATCAAAACTGGCCCAGGACATTCTAAATAGCGATTTTAATGGCGCAGATGAGCATGCAGCAGCCAATCAGAGAGTCTGCCGGTCATTATTCTTTGCTCCCGTCAATGAGGATGAAATGATGAAAATGATAAATAGTCTTAAAGCTAATAGTGCACCAGGACTCGATAATTTAAAACCAGATTTATTCAAACAAAATAGTACTATACTTGCCAAGCCTTTAACACATATTGCAAACAGAATTTTTGAGGAAGGTGTTTTTCCACAGTGCCTTAAGGAAGCTGTCATTTGTCCAATCTTCAAAACAGGAGATAAGAAAGATATGAATTGCTACAGACCCATATCATTACTCAGTACATTGTCAAAAATTTTTGAAAAGTGTATCAAAACAAGACTGGTCAGCTTTCTTGAAAAAAATAATCTTCTATCGCCAAACCAATATGGATTTAGATCTAGTCGCAGTACAAATGATGCTATCCACTATGTAACCTCTCAGATTGCAGATAAAATAAACATAGAAGAGAAACCATTAGCTGTATTCTTAGATTTAAAGAAGGCTTTTGATACGGTGTCACATGACATTCTTCTTTCAAGGCTAGATAACTATGGAATAAGAGGAGTTGCATGGAATCTGTTCAAGAGCTACCTATCAAATCGAACACAATGTGTCAGAGTCAATGGATGTACAAGCAACAAGCTGACTGTAAAGTATGGAGTGCCACAAGGAACAGTACTGGGACCAATTCTTTTCCTGCTCTACATAAATCCATTATGCAACATGGAAATTAATGGATCAATCACCACCTTTGCAGATGACACTGTTCTCTGAATCAACCTGGGAGATGACCTGGAGAGAAGCTGAGACTGGACTACAGAGGGTGTCTCACTGGTTGAATAAGAATCTACTCACCTTAAACTATGAGAAAACCTTCTTCCTGACCTTTTCGGCGACTCAACATGGACAGCCAACAGGAGATAAGATAATAATCAAGAACCAACAGAATAACACTTCATACATAGTTAACAAGAAACAGTCACAGAAATACCTGGGAGTTACAATGGACTCTTTTCTGCGCTGGGATCACCATCTCAATGAATTATGCGGGAGACTGAGGAAGACCATCTACAGATTCAGGATATTGAGGACACTGGTCGACAAGGCATGTCTAAGAGTAATCTACTTTTCTCTAGCACAGTCCCTCATGCTGTATGGGATTGTAGGATGGGGAGGAACAAGCTTCCTGCACATCGGACCGCTCCTCAGGGTACAGAAGCTGATAATGAGAGTCAGCAACCAGAAGCCACCACGCTATTCATCGGACCAGCTATTCAATGAGTTTAACGTGATGGATCCAAGACAGCTTTACTCCAAGGAGATACTGTGCAGATTACACAAGAATCCAACAACATTTCAAACCAGAAACCACAACCACAACACCAGGTACAGGAATCTTCTCATCACCAATGTTGCAAGAAAGGCACTATACCAAAGACATTTCAATCATTTAGCGCCAGAATTATACAATTTACTTCCTGAAAATTTCAAACAGATTAATCATCCTAGAAAGTTCAAAACAATAGTACACAATTGGTTGATGAGCAAAGGAAGACAGAACATAGAAAACATTATTTCAAACAACAACTAATATTTCAACTACACATGTAATGACTTACTAAACACTAATTACTAATCCTAAAAAAACAAATAAACAAAACCTACTCTAGAACATGGTACGCCATAGTGGAGTAGGTCAATTTCCACACAGTGTGATGCCCCAACTTTAAAAGGTCAACAACCTACTGAAAATATAGGTCAAGAAGCTTTGTCTTATCTGCTTGGTTACTGATAAGAAGTAACAGTAAAATTTGGAACAAATATTCCTCTAATAAATGCAAATTACGTACCTGTCTGCTTTAATTAATTATTATAAAACCGGTGTCATATTTATTACTAGCACCACCAGAGCATACATAACCGCAATATTTGACATTTGCTAAACAGCTGTTTGATCGGCATCTGCGAACTGTTCAACAGCTAGCGGTAAAATTCGAATTTGATAACATCATGCTCATATATCCCCATATTATCTCGGACGATTTTAATAAAAATATAAAATTATAATATTTTGCTGTCTTACCTTAAATGTTTAAATGCTGCTGCCAAAATATAATTGTTACCACTCTGCAACATTATGCCTGTTTCATTGTTATTATTTGTTTATTAATGTCTATCAAATTTATCAAGGCCAAAAATTATTGAAAAGAAATTTAATAAATTATTTACACAATTTAATTATTATAAATGTATAACCTGACGGAAAATGACGTCACACTAGTTACCTCGTGGAACTTTTGAGCCTACAAAAATAAATATTGTGATAACCTTAATTAGTAGATTTATAGGAGCTTTAGATTTAAGTGTATTATATGTTAAGTGTGGAAAAAGGTGGTTCGTATGTCCCATATACTCAGGTGTGTTACACAAAAGTGATCTATTTTCTCTCAAATTCAATATGGACGTCGAAGTCATGAATTGACCAATGAGAAACTTATACGTCGAACTCAACGCCCCTTGATACCGAGCTTCAACTTCTGCCTATGACCTCGACCCTAGAAGAAGAGCAATGCTCACCCCATTCCATCAACACCCCTGCTTGCAAGAGGACGGAGCAAACCGCCGTCGAGAACGTCTACAAGAGATGAGCGTCGCCTGGGGTCCCGACTCAAAAAATCCTCATCGCCTGGACAAGATTCCTCCAAATTCCCTGTTGGCGTTAGAATGGACCACAACCCTTACGGAGCAGATCGCCGCCGAGGACGTCTACAAGAGATGAGCGTTGCCTAGGGTCCCGACTCGAAAATCCTCATCGCCTGGACAAGATTCCTCCAAATTCCCTGTTGGTGTTAGAACGGACCACAACCCTCATGGATCGGCGCCCAAGTCTTGAACGCGTAAGCAAATCATTTAAATTTTGGCCACTTCAAATAATGCACAATTAACTTAACACGAATTCCCATTTAAATTAACGAACCACCTGAGTATATTAGATTGCTAAGTTGAAAGACTTTTAAATTAAGAATAGCTTTAATATCTAAATCATTGTTGATTATTCCTATTAATTTATTTATTAAAAAATTTATTGAGAACTAAAAGTCTGAAAAAAAGTCTTATATACATTTTATTCTTATTAGAAGCATGTAGCAAAAGCAAAGGGAGAATATATTAGTCTGTTATTTAGGCGATTTGCCTCTAATATTCTATTGAATTAATCCTAGCCATTCTCTCTGGGTATTAGGCTAAGCAGTTATGATTGATATTTGATAGAATTATTATTAATGATTTTTTACCTCCACGTGCATTCCAGTTTGGCCATGCATCAAAGTGAAGTAGCTGAATATTGAGTCATCATAATTCAATATTACTAGTGATCTCACTTATGATGCAAGGTATATGGCGTGTTGAGCAACTAATAGAAATATATTAATTCATTTGCTACATGAATATTGTGAACTTCACTTGGAGTGTTGCACTGAGTACCATTTTATTTTTGTTCGGCTTGGTAAGCGAATCTTCTAACCATTAGAAGGGCGAACATATGAGTGTATCACCATATCTGTATGCGACCCTGGACTCACTAGAAAATTAACGATTCAATTGGTGGTTTGTGCTTGAAAATACCCATATTCTCACAATCCATCATTTGTCTAGTTTCATTCGCTGCTCTAAGTCGAGTAAATTTATTGAGCCTACTCATGTGCCAAGTAAGTACCTTCATCCGCGTTGATGAACTGATTAATAAAATTGTATATATTGATTTATCCAAATTTGCATTACTTGAGACGTGTTGCAAGCTGCACACCTCCTCAACCTATACATGCTAATACAAGAAATTGTATTCAGGATTTATTCAACATAATAATTGAGTTTACCACCAGTTATTCTAATCTTTGAAATTTGGTGCTTTCAGTGAATTTATTATAAATTATTATACTATATTTATTATTTAGTGTGGCACATGCTCACACAGGAAACTGTTGACTCAAGTCTCATATGCTTCAAGAGGCTACATATAGATTCATTGAGAGGCCTGGCGCCCATTCAAAAAATTTATTACTTTCAACTAGCAAATCAAATTTGATAATAAATCTCATTGCTCACCTTATTTTAAGGGGTTCATACCGCTGTGCCAGTCAGGGCTTGTACAAATTTAGCTCACCCAAGTAGCGCTTTTACAAATTGGCACCCAACTAGGCGGCGTTAAGTTGAGAAGAAATACTCAATTTAATACTGCAAAGGCAAATGGAAGAAGTGTTAAGAATTTAGGGAAGTGAGGAAAATTTAAATTAATGAAATTAAGGCAACCCATTAAGAGGAATGGCTAGAGTATAGGAGTGATAATTTAAGAATTAATTGAATTTATTATAATTGAATTGGCCATCAATAAACTTAGTTATAAGTTGTTATTGATTTTATAGTTTTAGTATTGAATATATTATTAGATGAAATGTGTATTATAACTTGAAGATTTACCGCACATTAAGTAATCAAGAATAGGCTACATACGAAATTGCTCAACAACTGAGATTATTTATTATTATTAGGCCATTAATTATCATTACCTATCAAGCTTTAATTAAAATATTTAAAGTTACCATTACTAGCTTTACGTCAAGCGAGTGGGGGATGGAATAGTTTGTTTATATGCTCCCTGTAAGCATAATACATGTTGCAGAGTGGCTTTATGTTGAATCTTGTAGTTTCGGTATATGTTATATCCTGGTTGCACTGTATATATTCACTGTATTCACTTGTGTTATCACACATCATGTCACATCCCACTGATTCTGCCATATCCTATTTAGGAGATTTCACTGAAAACACTTCCATAGATGAAGGCACTAGTGAAACACTCGCGGAAGGGAATACCGTAATGCAAACACCACGGGAACGTGCTATGGGAAGTATAGGGTCCATCCATACCCAAGGGGAACAAGAACCCAGATTTTCTTCCACTATGAGGGAAAACAATACTGACCCCGTAGAACCCTTACCACAAATATAGGAAATAGACTGGATTATGAGTTAGGCACCCCTGATAAATATGATCCCCAGGAAGTTCGAACCCAAATGCTTATTGCCGAAAGTCCTTGCTCTATAGGAACTGAGATGGAAAAATTTTATCAACGGCTCATTGGAGTAGTTACAGATTTCAAAGATGAAATGAAGCAGGATCTTAAAAAAACTAGAGATGAATTAGTAGCCAGGCTAGATGCACAAGAGGAACGGGCACGGAAAGATAAAGTCGAGTTAGATAGTCGTCTAAACAGTGTTGAAGCATCGGTCAGTCTCATAGATAATATAAATAAACGCGTAGAGGAGGTCGAGGCCAGGTCAGATACCAACGTGATCGAGATGAATAAAAAACTTATGTCCAAACCAGATAGGGAGTATGTGGAGAAGGTTAAAGCAGACGTAATAGGGCAACTCAGAGGTGAAGTAGCTGAAACTACGTTAAACATAGAGCAGCGATTGACCAGTGTCGAGACAAATATGCTCAAACACCGCCAGGACTTACAGGGCGAAATAGCTAGTGCGAGCACACAGCAAAAACAAATATGCGAGGAGAGCGCGTTACACTTGACAGAAGTTAACAAACAATTAGCTCCCTTGCCTCTGATGTAGAAAGTATTTCACGTACTGTAAAAGAAATCGAGAAAGAACGACATAACCTACAGGGTGAAATAGCTAGTATGAGTTTACAGAATAGCCAGGTATCTCAAAAATGCGCTAGCTTAGAGAAACAATTACAGTCGCAGGAAGTAAAGGTCATCACGTTGAGTCGAGATAACGCTGCTACAAACGAGGAATTAGCTGCCCAGCTCCAAGTAGCTAACAGCAAGCTGAAAAAGCTAGAAGATAAGCTTGACATAGCCCGGAGAACAGGGAAATTTTACATACAGCCCAGTATTCCTGATACTAATGCCATCTTACAAAATTTAGGTCGTTTTGACAATACTAGCGATACCATACACCCCAAAAGCATTCGTGGGACAGCTGCACGCAGTAGATGAATTATTTCCCGTCCCTTGGGCTGTCTGGAAACTCAGACTCACTACCTTACTGTTAGGAGAAGCATCCACCTTTTTGGAATGTTGCGAGTCTAAAGTACAAACGTTAGCTGAATTCACACGTCTCTTTCTAGACAAGTACTGGAGCCCTGGTATACAACAAACCCTTTTAGTAGACATTCTGGAGATGCCATATGATCATAGAAGTGGAGAAACGCCTTTATCCTTCACCTTGCGTATGAGTCATTATAACACCTTGCTTGACAAACCTATGGATGACCAGACACTGACTAATATAGTATTGAAAAAGTTACCTTATTCAATAAAATCAGCATTGGCTCTCGCTAAAGTTAACTGCTACAAAGACTTAGAGAGTAGTTTACAGAGTCTTCAGGCGGTTGATTCAAATAGAAAATTTGAATATCCACAATATAGTAAGAAATGTTACACAATACCCAGATCAGATAACGGCGGGTTAGTAGTGGGAGAAGGATATAGCCAAGTAGAATATCAAGGAGGAATGAATACAGGAGAGTTTAGTAATATACCTGGACCGTCTAGTCACCAACAAGGAGAAGGTGGACATCAATATAGAGGAAATAGACCACAATACAATAAATATAACAGTAACTACTCTAACAATAAACATAACAATCAATCAAACAATAAGCATAACAATCAACAACGATACTATGATGGTAGAGATAGGGGACAACAGAATAGAAGAAACTTTAGCGATCGACATCCTAGTCACCAGCAACAAGTCAATTCCTCAGAGCATCATGCCCACACTAACCAAAATCAGAATGTTAGGCCCCATCAACGCTAGTAACAAAAATAAACCCATAGGAAGCAATAACAATAGCCCAGTACAGAACGGAAATGACACTAACACCTCGTTATGACTAGATAAGGAGTTAGAATTGGGGACAAGACAAGTCTGTGTGGCGCGCATAGAACCTAACCTGTCCGGTCTAACTGCAGTCAATTCACACTCTAGCCGACCGAAATTTATTATAACCCCACGATATCGCCGAACATATTCGCGCCGGTATCTAACACAGAAGTCAGGTGTTGCCTTAAATAAAGTGCAGACTGTTTTCCATGACGATATAGAGGAAACATTGCTAGAAGAAGCAACCAGTTCCCGTGAAAAGTCACGCAGCCCGTTCCAAAACTATATCCAAATCAATCTGTATAGTCAAGAATTACAGGCCATGATCGACACTGGTGCCGAGTGCAGTATAATCCATAAAGACCTATATCAGAATATACAGGCTAAAAATGAAATACCGATCTTACCGTTAACTTCCACCTTTATCACGGGCATAATACCAGGACGCCGAGTACGTATAGATACCCAATGTTTACTAGAAATAAAGATTGAAAAGCAGGTATTAATGCATACATTTCTGATATTGCCTGTCAGCGGCCCATGCCTTATTATAGGAAACGACTTTCTTGATTATTTCAAAGCTAGCTTGAACTATAGCCCACCAATACTACAGTTGAGAACTAATCAATCGAATAATGTTATCTCCACGCCCATAATAAAGAGACCCAGGCAGGGCAAAGAAATAAACATTCACTACTCTGTGGAATCTAGCGACCACTTAGAGGACTGGGGGGATCATAACTCAGAAGGAGCTGTTAGCCAGTTAAATGCCCTGAATATAGCCACTGTACCGACCCACGAGGTGGATGTAGAAGAGAATTCTGTAGAATTGATAGATCAATTATTGAATAATATCCAATCACGATTGGACTGGGATAGAGAAACCAGGCAGCAAATCTGTGAGATGTTCTCACGTAATCAGGAAGTATTTTCCGAACAACCGGGTCGAGCTTTGAATTATAAATGCCAATTGCAAGTCAATGACCACAACGCATATTTCAGAAAGTCCTATCCCATACCAGTAGCGTATAGAGCTGCGGCACTCGCCGAAATGAACCGTATGGAGAAATTAGGCATAATAGAGCCCTCGACGTCACATTATAGCTTACCGATTGTTTGTGTAGCCAAAAAAGATGGGTCTGTTAGATTATGTCTAGATGCACGCCAGCTCAACTTAATACTTGATAATGATAGAGAAGGGCCAGACACAATTGAAGAAGTATTACAGCGTTTCCACGGAAAATCTATATACTCCACTGTCGATCTAAGCGCTGGGTATTGGCAGATAGAAATTGCGCGAATCAAGAGATTACCTATCGTTTATATTTAACGGTAGAAACATGCGCTTCTGTCGTTTGGCTTTTGGTTTGAAATCTTCGATGGCGATTTTTATAAGATGTTTGCGACAAACCTTGGGAGAAGACCTCAATCATTTTCTGACTTTATACGTTGACGATGCCGTTATATCCTCAACTGACCCATTAGAACATTGCCGACATCTGGAAATAGTATTCAACAGATTAATTAAGAACGGTCTGAAGTTGAAACTGTCGAAATGTCAATTTTTTGCCAGAAAGGTTACATATCTTGGTCATATTATTACACCAGAAGGAGTGTCACAAGACCAAAGCAAGTTGGAGGCCATTAGAAATTTCCCATCACCAAACAACCGTAAGCAATTGCAAAAATTCATTGGATTCTTACAATTCTATAGGAGATTTAATTCTAAAATGTCTGCATATACTTGTCAATTCAGTCATATATTATCTACCACCAAGCCTTGGGTGTGGGGTGATAAGGAAGAACAAATATTCTGTGCCCTAAAGGAAGACTTTCTTAAAGTGATAATGCTCAAGCACCCCAATTTTGGGAAACCGTTTTATATAAATTGCGATGCTTCCGATACAGCTCTAGGAGCAGAGATCTATCAGAAGGATAACGATGGCAAAAAGGGTGTTATTGCATTTTATAGTCGAAGTCTGAATGATGCCCAACGTAGATATTCTATAACAGAGAAGGAACTCTTGAGTATAGTAGCCGTCTGTTCCAAATACCGCACCTTGCTACTAGGCCAGAAAATCTACGTTAATACCGATCATAAGGCACTAATATTTTTCAGGACAGCTAAGTTGACACATAACCGATTATCAAGGTGGTTCCTGGCCTTACAAGAGTACGATCTGGAAATAAACTATCTAGCGGGGAAGGAAAATAGAAGCGCCGACTTCTTGTCACGGAAATAGAAACAGTACATCCTAGTGACACCACCTATCATTGCTATGCGTTGGAACCAGATTGCCCAGCACCCTTTCCTGAACATATTCAGCCACTAGTTCACCCATCTAATATGACAGCCAATAGAATATTATCCACAATTAAGTGACAGCAAATTAGTATCTATCCGAAACCAAATTATGCAGGATAATGAGCCAAACCTACCCACTTGCGTCAATATTACATTTTCAATAAATTCCTTTTTACCGATCAGTTAAAGATCATTGTCAATGGCGATTAATAATCCCGGAAAACATAACCAATGACGTGATAAAAGAAGCAGGCGCATTGGACATTTTGGGTACAAGAAAACTCTATATGTACTTAGAGAATGCAGCTACTTCAAAAACCAAAGTAGAAAGGTTGCCAAAATTGTCAAAGCATAGCGTGTGTCAGCGCACAAAGTATTTAAGGTATCGCTAAGGGGAGCAATGATACCTATTGTACCACAACAACCTTTAGAATTAATTTCGGTAGATATCTACGGGCCCTTACCCCAGGCAGTGTACAAAAAACGACACATATTTGCAGTAACTTGTGTTTTTTCTAAGTATACCAAGCTGTACCCCATTGGAAAAATTACGGGTGAAAAATTAGCTTCATGTATTGTCAATAAATGGATGTCCGAAATTGGCAAACCTCAAAAAGTTTTAGCTGATAACGCTACATATTTCAGTGGAAAGAAATGGTGGGAGATATTGACGCAAGCGGATATCCAAATAATACATACCTCCACATACCACCCGAATTCAAACCCGGTTGAGCGTAAGATGTCGGAAATTTCACGGTTCATGAGAGCTTACTGTCACATACATCACCAGCATTGGTACAAATACTTGCCGTTTTGGAATACTGTCTAAATAATAGTGTAAATGCTAGTACAAGCTACACTCCACACGAAATTATCTTTGGATTTAAGAATCTAAGTTTTATAGAACAACTAGTAACATTCCCAGAAGAAGAGGAAAAACCTAATCTTGACAAAATACACTTGGTTAGAAACAATTTAAAGGTTGCTGCAACGCGCCGGAAAAGGTATCATGACAAAGGAATAAAAAACATAACCTACCGCAGGGCAGAGGTGTTTAGTGAAGACACATAGGTTATCGGACGCCCTAACCAAACAAACGAAAAAATTCTTTGAATTATATCAAGGTCCCTTCACCGTTACCAAAATATCCAATAACAACACCCTACAATTAAAGGATGAACAAAACGACCTAAACTGGTGGGAAAATGTGGCAAATGTAAAGCCATATATAAGAAGTGAATAAATATATTTTAAGTGAATAAATATGGGAGTACTATGAACCCTGAAGCTGTAAATATATGTAGAATAATAATAATAAAATTAAAGTAAAAAAAAAAAAGTTAGCATGACTACATAACCTATACGGAGCATGGCATATTATATTAGAAAATTAATTTGGTTCCTCATTATGGAAAGTCACAAAATTTATGGAAGTTAGTACTAACGGCATGTCTTTGAAATCTATTGAATGTTATTTGTGAACTTATTATTTGTAAATATAAAGTAGATAGCACGTTCCCAAAATGAAAACCAAATCCTAGCTTTAATGGAACGGATACTGAACAGGAGGTTAGAAATGAAGTGCCATATTAATTAGTGGTAATTACGGGCTAGTGGGAAATTCAAATACAGATATACTACCCAGACCCGAAATTATCATATGTATCAACTATGTTAGTAAATATGCTAAACCAAAATGTTATTCACGTCCTAGTGAGCCCAATTACCAGAAAAAAAAATTTGTAGTTAATCATGTTTAAACAAATAAATAAACATTGATTTGTAGGCCAAGATGACAGCTTGAGTTAACAGCTGTTCACAGCCCTGGATAGTCGACTGCATGGGGAATGTAAATTGAAAGAACTATTGTTCAAATGAATCTGAATGAGAACTATAATTAACAGTGAAATTCTATTATTATTGTAAAAATAAATTACAGTGCAAACCAGCGATCAAGGCAAGCAACTAGCATTATTAGTCACATATTAAAAAGGTCGTTGGAAAACCGCATAAGTATGTGCCAACGACAAAAGTCAAAAAGATCGGTGCGACGCGACAGGTACGAGAACTAATTGAACGACAAAGCGGGACACCATGTCCGAAATTTTGAGAAAAAACCTTTGAGCTAAAATAGAGCTAATTATTTATTATAGACCAATTGTGTCATTGCACGAGTATGAACTCGATTTATTTATTGTTATATATTGTTTGGTATTGGTGTTATTTGCACATTGTGTTGCTATTAATTGCATTTGAGCAAAGATCTCATTGCGTTATTATATTTATATATTCTGTTTTGTTTGAAGAATATAAGTTTGTGTAGGGTTGTTGCTGGCACAGTAGTCCAGACAACATTTTTGTGGAAGGGGCATATGCTCACCACTTGTTTATTGTCGACATTGTATGTCAATTATGTATTTCTATGTTGGATATATTCCAGAATTTGTTAGGGAACCCATGTAAGTCCAATCTACCAATATATAACAATGTATTTGATATTTATTGATATCTGCCAGTGTCTACTAATATGTACACTTATATAAATAATTTTTATAAATCATTTTAAAATTGCGCATCTCTTTTTTGTATTGAGAACATCTAATTTTGCTCTACAAAATTACATGTGCTCAATAGAGGGGATCATGTGATGCCCCAACTTTAAAAAGGTCAACAACCTACTGAAAATATAGGTCAAGAAGCTTTGTCTTATCTGCTTGGTTACTGATAAGAAGTAACAGTAAAATTTGGAACAAATATTCCTCTAATAAATGCAAATTACGTACCTGTCTGCTTTAATTAATTATTATAAAACCGGTGTCATATTTATTACTAGCACCACCAGAGCATACATAACCGCAATATTTGACATTTGCTAAACAGCTGTTTGATCGGCATCTGCGAACTGTTCAACAGCTAGCGGTAAAATTCGAATTTGATAACATCATGCTCATATATCGCCCATATTATCTCGGACGATTTTAATAAAAATATAAAATTATAATATTTTGCTGTCTTACCTTAAATGTTTAAATGCTGCTGCCAAAATATAATTGTTACCACTCTGCAACATTATGCCTGTTTCATTGTTATTATTTGTTTATTAATGTCTATCAAATTTATCAAGGCCAAAAATTATTGAAAAGAAATTTAATAAATTATTTACACAATTTAATTATTATAAATGTATAACCTGACGGAAAATGACGTCACACTAGTTACCTCGTGGAACTTTTGAGCCTACAAAAATAAATATTGTGATAACCTTAATTAGTAGATTTATAGGAGCTTTAGATTTAAGTGTATTATATGTTAAGTGTGGAAAAAGGTGGTTCGTATGTCCCATATACTCAGGTGTGTTACACAAAAAGTGATCTATTTTCTCTCAAATTCAATATGGACGTCGAAGTCATGAATTGACCAATGAGAAACTTATACGTCGAACTCAACGCCCCTTGATACCGAGCTTCAACTTCCGCCTATGACCTCGACCCTAGAAGAAGAGCAATGCTCACCCCATTCCATCAACACCCCTGCTTGCGAGAGGACCGGAGCAAACCGCCGTCGAGAACGTCTACAAGAGATGAGCGTCGCCTGGGGTCCCGACTCAAAAATCCTCATCGCCTGGACAAGATTCCTCCAAATTCCCTGTTGGCGTTAGAATGGACCACAACCCTTACGGAGCAGATCGCCGCCGAGGACGTCTACAAGAGATGAGCGTTGCCTAGGGTCCCGACTCGAAAATCCTCATCGCCTGGACAAGATTCCTCCAAATTCCCTGTTGGTGTTAGAACGGACCACAACCCTCATGGATCGGCGCCCAAGTCTTCGAACGCGTAAGCAAATCATTTAAATTTTGGCCACTTCAAATAATGCGCAATTAACTTAACACGAATTCCCATTTAAATTAACGAACCACCTGAGTATATTAGATTGCTAAGTTGAAAGACTTTTAAATTAAGAATAGCTTTAATATCTAAATCATTGTTGATTATTCCTATTAATTTATTTATTAAAAAATTTATTGAGAACTAAAAGTCTGAGAAAAAAGTCTTATATACATTTTATTCTTATTAGAAGCATGTAGCAAAAGCAAAGGAGAATATATTAGTCTGTTATTTAGGCGATTTGCCTCTAATATTCTATTGAATTAATCCTAGCCATTCTCTCTGGGTATTAGGCTAAGCAGTTATGATTGATATTTGATAGAATTATTATTAATGATTTTTTACCTCCACGTGCATTCCAGTTTGGCCATGCATCAAAGTGAAGTAGCTGAATATTGAGTCATCATAATTCAATATTACTAGTGATCTCACTTATGATGCAAGGTATATGGCGTGTTGAGCAACTAATAGAAATATATTAATTCATTTGCTACATGAATATTGTGAACTTCACTTGGAGTGTTGCACTGAGTACCATTTTATTTTTGTTCGGCTTGGTAAAGCGAATCTTCTAACCATTAGAAGGGCGAACATATGAGTGTATCACCATATCTGTATGCGACCCTGGACTCACTAGAAAATTAACGATTCAATTGGTGGTTTGTGCTTGAAAATACCCATATTCTCACAATCCATCATTTGTCTAGTTTCATTCGCTGCTCTAAGTCGAGTAAATTTATTGAGCCTACTCATGTGCCAAGTAAGTACCTTCATCCGCGTTGATGAACTGATTAATAAAATTGTATATATTGATTTATCCAAATTTGCATTACTTGAGACGTGTTGCAAGCTGCACACCTCCTCAACCTATACATGCTAATACAAGAAATTGTATTCAGGATTTATTCAACATAATAATTGAGTTTACCACCAGTTATTCTAATCTTTGAAATTTGGTGCTTTCAGTGAATTTATTATAAATTATTATACTATATTTATTATTTAGTGTGGCACATGCTCACACAGGAAACTGTTGACTCAAGTCTCATATGCTTCAAGAGGCTACATATAGATTCATTGAGAGGCCTGGCGCCCATTCAAAAAATTTATTACTTTCAACTAGCAAATCAAATTTGATAATAAATCTCATTGCTCACCCTATTTTAAGGGGTTCATACCGCTGTGCCAGTCAGGGCTTGTACAAATTTAGCTCACCCAAGTAGCGCTTTTACAACAGAAAACACTAAAACACGTAAAGACACATTATAAGATATTTCTGTAGCTAACTATTGTATATACTGTAATTGTAGAGTTTCTAATATTCTGTAATTGATGTAGTAGTCTTAGTTTTTTGGGAAATAAACTTTTGTGTAATGGAAGGTCTTATTCAATGCGAAACGTTTGGCCACAGACCAACAGCTGTAGCCAATCGCAGCTCAAGACAACAGTCTTGAGACAAGACAAGTCGGACTGTATCCAATTACAGCTCCAGTCAAGAGTCAGGTGTTCGACTGCAGCCTACTGTTTCGCATAGAAGAAGACCTACCATAACACGAACACACGCAAAAGGTTTCTTCATTTCGTTTCAAGTGATCGTGAATGGACTATAGGCCCATTGTTTTCATATGTCCAAGCCAAGAAGATCTCCAGTCTTTCCAAGCAAATAAGAAATTCTGGTAAGATGACTCCAGCTCGGTCAATATTGGTTCAAAAATTATACATTTGGTCTCGAATGTTTCCTAAATTTTGAGACCGAATGTATAATTTTTGAATCTATATTGACCGAGTCATTTTCCCATCATGTCATAATGTCTTCTTTGCTTAGACAGACTATACAATACAATATAAATGATCCAATTGAAAATAAATAAGCTTAATCACAACATAGAATAAGTGTAAAACAATTCTTAAATTCTGAAGAATTAAAGAGTAGACTTCTATGTATTGAAAAATGAAAATCTTCATACAAAAATGGCAGATTAAATCACAAGGCGAAAACATGAATATAATTTATCACATAGAGAAGCTTATTTAAATGAATAAATAACTAGATGTTAAATGATTACATATTGGAATATGAAGGCCCTATCAATCTGTACCATTAAAAAAGTATTTGAAGAATTGAGTGAATTGGAAAACACTATTCTCTCAGGAAGCTACGTCTGACCATGAAATTAGGAAAAATGGAAAGGGTACTTGAACCGTTAGTGCAACGGAATATCCATCTTCTATAGTTCGTCCAATCAAAGAAGACATTGTGGAAAGATGGGAAAATTACTCGGTCAACATCGTTTCAAAAATTATAAATTTGGTCTCAAATTGTGGGAAACATTCTGATCTAAAATTTTCGAACCAATATTGACCGAGGTGGAGTCATTTTCCCACCTTGCCAGAATGTCTTCCTTGCTTTGGACAGACTATAGATGCAACATAACGTAGTTAATACAAAAGCGCCTCAACAAATAATTAAAAAGTTATAGTTAGATGTTCAGTTTGTTTAGAGTTTGGATGTTCAGTTAAACAGTTAGTTAAATCCACGGTTCAATCTCCTCAAAGGATAATGAGTTCATAAATTTTAATATAGTCTGTTCAAGCAACGAAGACATTCTTGGCACTCCAACTCGGTCAATATTGGTTCAAAACTTATAAATTTGATTTCAAATTGAAACATTCTAATCTACAATTTGAGTCCAAACTTATAATATTTAAACAAATATTGACGAAGCTGGAGTCATTTTCCCGTTTTGCCAAAATGTATTTCTTGCTTGAACAGACAGACTATAATGAGTTCAACACTGACCAATAGCATTTTGAGATCGGCTCTTTCGCTGGGATTCTTTTTGAGACAGCGATCAACAAAGTCCTTGAACTCATCAGAAAATATTCCGGCGGGAAGTTTGGGAGGCGGCTCGTTCACTATGTAGTCCAACAGCTCGAAGATCGCCATTGGTCGGGGACCGTTCGCTGCAACAGCCAATCAAAGATCACCGATTAATTAATACAGCTCAATACATCAAATCGAAACTCCTATTATAACTAAAAATAAAAAAAAATAGAAAAATAACACTTCTGCTACTGCAAATATTGATCAATATACTAAATAGCACGCAAGATATTGTCTGTCCAAGCAAAGAAGACCCTCTGGCAAGATGGGAAAATGACTCCAGCTTGGTCAATATTGGTTGAAAAAATTAATGTTTTGGACTCAATCGTAGGAAACGTTATGATCTACAATTTGAGACCAAATCAAAAATTTTTGAACCAATATTGACTGAGCTGGAGTCATATTCTTATCTTGCCAGGGGGTCTTCTTTGCTTAGTGTGTAGTTGAATCAATTCAGAATGTCGGCTCAACTGAGGAGTCAAAATGATAATAAATTAGTTCGAAAATTATAAATTTGGTCTCAAATTGTAGATCGGAATGTTTTTTACAATTTTAGACCAAATTTATAATATTTGAACCAATATTTATATTATTTATGTTACAAATGACACTGACATTGAGAGATAAAATACTAAGGTAATTCTTGTGCTATTCTATCTTTCAAATTTATAGTATAATACAGTCCAAAATGTATGTTAGTAGACTGTGTTAAATTGTTTCTTCACTTCTCAATTTTCAATGCAAACCCTTTCAAACATAAAATTTTGAATTGAGATGGATTAAACACCAAAGTAAATAACGGAATTACACTCAATAAGCACTTAAAACTGTGAAATATTGGCTTCTTTTGAAAAATTTTGACCCAAAATTAAAAACAAACTGAAGATTACATTGAAAAATATTGGCCAACAATTGTCCCATCTGGCCAGAATGCTTTGTATAGTCTGTCCAAGCAGAGAAGACCCTCTGGCAAGATGAGAAAATGACTTCAGCTCGGTCAATATTGGTTGAAAAAATATTGATTTGGTCTCGGAATGTTTTCTACAATTTGAGACCAAATTCATAATTTTTGAACCAATATTGGCCGAGCAGGATTAATTTCCTCATCTGGCCAGAATGTCTTGTTTGCTTTGTACCTTGGCTGGCATCGGCGGCGGCGGCGGTGGCTGTGGCCGCGTCATCGTTGACCGGTCTCTGCTGCTGTTGCGCCGCTGCGCATGCGCCGTCACCGCCAAAGATGGCAGCCAGTGTTTTGGCGTCGGGCGGCGGGATCGGGTACATGCCGATTGCCATCTCCACTAGTGACAGACCCAGCGACCAGATGTCGCTCTGCACCGAATAGTGTGTGCCTTGCAGGCGTTCTGGCTGCAACAGACACGTTTACAAACACATTGAACATGTTTATGAAAAACAAAACATGTTTGAGAAGAAACAGAACATGTTAAAAAAAATTCGCTCCGGCAGCTGGCGGTCGGAAAGAGTGCATTTCAAATGCAATACTATGATGGCTCAAATCATATGACTTATGATGAGCTATTCAGGGTATGAATTCAAAGGTGCCGTTTTCAAAAAACCCATGAAAAACACAATTTTCGGCATATTATTCGCCATTTTTTATTGGATTTTTTTTCGTTGATGGCTCAAATTGTAGGGCATAATAAGGGTATTATACACAGGAATTTTCAAAACGATCAAGTTATTGGTCGATTTTTAGTGATTTTTCAAAATTTTCATCCCCTAATTTCACCCCCTTGCCTTGAACCAATTTGGCTGATTAGCGAACTTGACCGAGATATTAACACTAATGATTTTTGTGCAAAATTTGGTCGCTCTCCGACTAGCCCTTCGAGAGTTATCGTGTTAACAAGAATCTGTACATACATAAATATATATACATATATATATAGAGATATATGCATTTGAACGGACATCAGATTCGTGTTCTAGGGGCTCGAAAACGAGTAAAAAATATAACACATCATAAATTTTCTTTTGTCAGGGCAAGACCAATAGTGCATTTTTTCGAATGAAATGCACTAACATAGAAAATAGTTGAAAAGAAAAAATAGTTCAGCTGTTTAAAAGGATGTGTTTCTTCAGTTCGTTCTAACATTTGTTTTGCTACAGATATTAAATAATACAAGGTGGGGGCAGAGCAGACTGACGAGTTTGGAAGGCTTATAAAAAAGTAACCGAACGACTGAAAAAATGGTTCAGCTCATTCAATTCAGTGTGAAATATAGTTTTTATTGTTGATATTTTTGAAAACTTTATCAGTTAAATGGCAGCCGTCAGCAGCGATACACTACAGCGATAGCAGATTTTTGAAGTTTTCAAACTCATTTTGACACATTGCGATTAGTAGGGTCTGGATTTCTCTTTCAATTATTCAGAGGTGTGAAGGCAAGGTTTGTAAACTTCATCTTTAAGGTGGTCCATAGAAAAAATCGCATACACTTCACATCGGGTGAGCGTACCGGCCACCTCACGTCCCCCTCATGTTGTCATTACCGTCACTATCACCTCCGAGCGTTGTTGCAATGTTACAAACGTTTCTGCGCCTCAGGAAGAACTTGCTGAGGAACAAGACTTGGGGGAAATATGGTTTCAGCAGGACGGGTCTGGAGCCCACACGGCGCGCATTTTAATGGTTGTGTTAAGAGAATTGTTGCCAGGGCGATTCTCAGTGAAGGGGGACGTGAGGTGGCCGGTACGCTTACCCGATGCGAAGTGTTAGCGATTTTCTCTATGGGACTACCTTAAAGATAAAGTTTACAAACCTTGCCTTCACACCTTTGAATAATTGAAAGAGAAATCCAGACCCTACTAATCGCACTGTGTCAAAATGGGTTTGAAAACTTAAAAAATCGGCTACATTAGTTTATCGCTGCTGATGGCCGCCATTTAACTGATATAATTTCAAAAAATATTATCAATAAAAACTATATTTTACACTGAATTGAATGAGCTGAACCATTTTTTTCTAAATCGTTCGGTTTAATATTTATAACCCTTCAAAACTCGTCAGTCGGCTCGGCCCCACCCTGTACAATGTCAACAGTGAAATAGCTCTAATAACTTGAAAACTAACTTAATAAACTAAAATTACTTAAAACTAATTTTTTTGTCATAATTTATTATTCTTCTTGTTTCCGATGTGATTGCAATGTTCCTTCACTTTTTTGTTCGATTAGGATATGACCTCTTTCCCCACTCACGGATCTACAGTCTACCGTATGTGGGGAAATACTTGTTTCCTATAAACTTTGTATTGATGTAATAATGTATTTTAATTTTTGTAAATTAGCTATTTTTCTAATTTCTATCACAACGTATGGTAAAGTTTCATATAACCTATATTTTGAGAATTATGTTCAAAAGAGAGAAAAACTAACCTTTGAAATAGAATTCCTCAAGTGTTTTCTGTATTTGCGATAGAAATTGACAGGAAAGATTGAAATTAGACAATCATGTCTTAAGATAGCTATGATATGTAGCAAGTCAAATGTGAGAAGGCCAACAAGAACCGCACCCGTTAAAACAGTCGATTGAAAAATGATTTCAATGCTTTTAAAAGACCGACTTTCCTTCTCTAAACAGCTGCCAGTTTCAAGGACATCGCTTTATATTTATATCTTTCGCAAATAATAGCCTACTCAATGGTTAAGGTTCAACAGGCTTAAGCCCAAAACTGTCCTTTTTCCAATTTTGAATACAATCAAAATAAAGGTTACGCTTCCTAAATTAAAGGAATCTATGGTAGAAAGTATAAATTTATTTATTTGATTTGATATAATCTTACCGACATGTAGGAACGAGTGCCGACAAAAGAGTTGGCCATTGAGTCGATCAGCTGACCTGACACGCCAAAATCGCATATTTTGATCTCGCCGCCACTATTTACAAGTATATTACTCGGCTTCACGTCTCTGTGCATGATGGCATGCTTCTCGCGCAAATAGTTGAGACCTTTCAGCACCTGAAACCACTCAAACCAACACTGGTGAAGATTCAAATTCAAACAATTCTTATTCCTCAAAGTCCTATTTAACAATCAAACAAGAAATGAACTCAATGATAATTGTATGTAAAACTAATGTTAATTGTATGTAAAATACAGGGTGCGGCAGAAAGGATGAACGGTTTTCAAAAAAGTAATAATACGTTTCCTTCTTAATTTTGTGGAGTGCGTACAGTGCGATGAGGCCCTGGTAGTCCTACTCAACGAAATAATTTCACCCAACGTAAAATATTGTTAAGAGTGGGTAAATTGTCATTTCTCGCAAGATTGAAATGACGACGAAACTCGCGCTGAACTGTAATGATACTCTCATTATTACGCACAAAACTGTCGTAAGTAAACACACGATGTGTGTTTCATTCCCCGAATCCAAGATGCCGACTAAACAATGACTAGAAAAAATGGTATGATCTACCGAACACATGTTCATCACATCAGCTGGCCCAATCCGACTAGCCAGATCAGAATACTATCTGTTCTAAAAACATCCATCCTTCCGGCCGCACCCAGTATTTATGTTAAACTAATGTAAAACTCTTTATGGAATTCCTCCACAAAGCCTGATCTTCTGAGTGTGGAAGAGGGTTCCGTAGATAATTGGACAGAATTTAGCTTTGGTTGAGTTCAACTTACCGCCAATGTGATAGTTCCTAGTATTGATTCAGGAATTTTTCCAGCCTTTTTCAGTATCAGATCCAATGATCCTCCATCCATATACTCCATGCAAATGCTTATTTCGCCATCGCTAGATAAAATATAACAAGTATGTCAATTATGCTTTTGATGTAAAGCCACACATGCTATGGACCGCTTTCGGATGGGTGACCAGAATGTAACCAAATCGAGTGAAACTACCCTTACGGGCAGCTCTCCAGAAAGAAAGCCATATGCATACTTCATACCAATTTATTATAACTGTACATACATTGATATAGTCTGTTCAAGCAAAGAAGACCCTCTGGCAAGATGAAAAAATGACTTCAGCTCGGTCAATATTGGTTCAAAAATTATAAATTTGGTCTCAAAATGTGGAGCTGAATATTTTCAACAATTCAAGACAAATTAAATTTTTTTGAACCAATATTGACCAAGCTGGAGTCATTTTCTCATCTTGCCAGAATGTCCTCTTTGCTTGGACAGACTATACCATGTGCTA
>CM029553.1:5720882-5750592 GCA_017141385.1 Sogatella furcifera | reverse complement strand
TATTACCGGTAAAACGTTGCATTCTCTGTGCTTCTTCTTCTCTTCTTCATCTTTTCTTTTGGGGGTTTTCTGCTTAATAGCAGATAACTTTATCGTAAATTTTCTTTCTTTCATTTTCAAATTTTACTAATCTACTTTATTATTTTTCTTAATTTAATTTTTACATGTCTATTTAATTTAAAATTAAAGCTCACGAACAGACGAAAAGTCTTGTGAGCTTCTTATTTTATTGTACAATTATTTTCTTGTATTGTGTCTTTGTAAAGATAATCGATGTAAAGTGTACAAAGAATAAATAGATTTGAAAATAAATTTGAACATGAGAAAGACCGTTAACGTGTCTCGGGAATGCTCTGCAGCTGGGATAATTCAATTATGAGTAGCAATGCTATTATAAGATACATTTATAATATGATTGCATTCGATAGCATTGTTATCCATACTTGCATTAGCCCTGCTGCAGAGTACGGTATTACCAACAACAAATAGCTCAGCAGTCTCACAAGTGATCAAATCACCACAGTCACCCATACGCAATTTCTTGGCATCACTGTTGATAGCAGACTATCCTGGCAGCCCCACATTGAAAAACTATGTAAAAAATTGTCATCTGCGGTATATGTAATACGAAGACTGAAGAACATACTGGGAGAGAAAATAGCATTCATGGCATACCATGCCTTATTTGTCTCTCACTTGAGATACGGTATTGTGGCTTGGGGCTCAGCACCACAAATCCAACTTGCCAAAGTCCTTGTCATACAGAAAAGAGCTCTGAGAACGATACTAGGAGTGAGTACCATGGAACACTGCAAGCCGCTGTTTATGGAGCACAAACTACTAACAGTAACTTCTATATATATCCTGGAATCAACAATCTTAGCAAAGAAAACGAAACCTCCACTGAGAAGAGACAGACATGGATACACTACTAGAAATAAAAAGAACATAGACCTGCCAAAGCACCGCCTCACAAAGTTTAAGGACTCTTCAGCCTATGCAGGAGCCTATTTCTACAACAAACTGCCAATAACATTAAAGGCCATTGAAGACGACACATTGTTCGTCAGAGCACTCAAGCGCTATTTGATCGAGAGACCGTATTACACTACAACTGAGTTTGTCCAGGAGCACACCTACAGTCATTTGATGGGACGACCTATAGACCACGAATGACATGAACCCCTTCAAGGGAAGATATTTGACAATTCCCCGGTCACCAGACTGCGGAGAAGATGGAGCAAGTAACAAGTAAGTAAGTAAGTAAGACTGGTTAACAGTCTTTTTCTCATGTTAAATTTGAGAAAAATATTGATTTAAATCACTCAAAATGTAGGTCTTGAAATTCTCTACAAGCTCATATGAGAGATTTATCCATTAAACAATTCTGAATTTCGTCAATTGGAAAAAAGCGTACGATTTTTCGTCAAGGATAGGGAAATTAATGCTAAATTTTTGCCTATAGGAACTCCGTGACGTCAGTATCATAGCCACCTCTGCCCCACCGCTACTATTCTATACACCTTGGAGCCTCACTACCTCACTACGTTTTTTGAATAAACTAATGAGAAGAATTCTGATATAAAATCACCTGTAGAACGCTCCATAGAATCCGACTATATGTGCAAAATTGCATTCATGGAGTACTTTTAATTCACGTATTATTTGTTTCTTTATAGCAGGCTTCACTTCCAGGTGGATTAGCTGTAGAGAGAAAAAAACATCGATCATCAACCATTCCATCAATAACTTTCAAAGAGATAAACACTGATATACTCCTACTTGCGAGCAAATTTTATAATTTAGCAAGTAGTATTTTTATTTTGACATTTGTTACCTTTTGGCATTTCTGTATATAAAACATTATTGATAAACCTTTTTTATGATGCATATATTTTCTTATAAAACTTGCTTCTTTTGACAAATTGTATTGTTCAAGTGTCAAAATAAATACATATTTGATATTTGATTTGATGTTATACATTTTATCGATAATTTATTTTCAAAAGATAAACATAGATTAGGCCTACTTACTTCGTCAATAATAATTTTCAAAGAGATCAACATAGATTATTCATTCCATAATAATATCGTCAGCGTACCTTTCTGGCCATGATGAGGCCACTGGACCGATGCTTGACTTTCATCACGACCCCCCCATTGCCAGCGCCCAACTCGCCAAGCTTCTCAAAGTCATCGTCCGAAAGTTCTCCAATCTTCTCCTTCTGACAGAGAAAAAACTCCATACGCTTCCTCTGTGTGTCGTCCATTCCAAGCTCTTCCAACCGTTCTTGAAGCACTTCTATACTTGTCTTGCCTGTGGTTTTTCTGCATCAAACATAAACACAATTCAAATTACTTTTAAATATACGCAAACTAACAATCAATCAATTGATGATAATTAGTGTATAAACAATTTATTAATAATCAATCATCATCCATTCAAAATTACATATGGGTTAGTGCCAGGGCTTTATTTTAGGGGGAACGGCGCTCCCATACCTTATTCAAAGAAGAAAAAAAAAGATTGAATAATAAATTTGGAAACAAGATATTAAAAATTATATAATACAGTATATTATAAATACAAAAATGAATAAATATCGTTTATTTTTAATGTTATTTTTGTCAATCATCAATTTCAATCATTACAACAATATAATATTGTTAAAAGTTTGTTCAGAATATTATTGGTGGATGCTAACGCATAGATTAACGTCCTGGCCTCAGCGCGATGCTCTACTATAGTCTGTCCAAGCAAAGAAGACCCTCCGGCAAGATGAGAAAATAAGATCAGCTCGGTCAATATAAGAACAAAAAATATAAAATTGGTCGCAAATTGTAGATCAGAATGTTTCCTACAATTTGAAATTTCTATTTTTTGAACCAATATTGACAGAGCTGGAGTCATTTTCTCATCTTGCCAGAGGGTCTTCTTTGCTTGGACTGACTAATATCTTTGCCATTGTCACCCAACACAGCGGGAGCGTATTGTCTCAATGCAGTCAATGTTTTTAGAAATGCACATATCGCGATTTACAGTGTTTGTAAAGTGGTAAACAACATGCAGATACAATACTGAACGATATGTTCAGTTCGAAACGTCTTATCTGTTGTGCATAAAGCGCCGGTCTGATAACCAGGTGGACCCTGGTTCGAATCCCAAGCGGAGAACAATTTTTGACCACAGCACAATCACATAGATACGACCACCCCGTCTTTCGGAGGAGACGATAAGCCGTCGGTCCCGACTACCTAAAAAGTAGTCGTCATCTATCATCCATTTCATTACCCACGCACAAGCCTATGAGCTTATGTGGGCTTCACCCTCATAAACAAACAAACAAGCATTGGTCTCTTGTAATCCTATGTTAAAACTGTCCTATGGGTTTGAAAAGAACGTTTTGTTGGCTTCCATCCTGACGCAGGATGCTTATCGGGTTGTTCAAATCGCAGCTTATGGAATCAGAAACACGAAATCTGGAACCCCACTTTCAATGAAATCAATTCATTTTTGAGGGTGATGCCTACATGGGCTTTTTGGGCCTGTGCGTGGGTAATGAGAAGGATGATGCGACATGAATGCTTAGGTGGACCTACTGCATTAAGTGCGTTCTAATTCCAAACAACCGGGAAGCGATTATTGAGGCTCATAAATTGAATTCAGAGGAACCGATCACCAGTACAACATTCATCCACTCAGAGTGGTGCAAACCGAATTTTAGTAAAGCGCATTCCAGTAGTGAGTAGACTATCGTGTTTAAATAGATCTGCACTCTTAAACGTATGAAACTTAATTATAAGTTGAGTATTGCAATTGAGTTGACAGCTGTCAGCTCTGTCAGGAAAGACTGGAAGTAGTCTGGAAGAGCGAAAAGGTGTACTGAGGTCGATATGATATCAACTCGATATGCCCAACCAAAAATTTGACTTTCGGAAGGATGGCCGGTAAACTTCACTTTTACCCTTGGAAACTGCTCGCGGACTGTTCTGAAAGAAATGAGTATGAAATAAGAAAATAAACGAATAGTGGTATCAAAATAAGACTTACTCAGATTCATTAGATGTAGCAACAGGGGCAGCAACTATTGGAGATGAATGCGATTCAATGGATCCAGGAGGCAAAGTTAGGTTAAACTTATTCTTTGACATCGTATAATCAGTTACTGTTTTGGACAGGCCTCAGAAAGGCCTTTAAAGATTTGCTGACTTGAATATAAAGTCTATCATCTAATGCCTTTTCATTGAATCGTAAAACCTGATCGTGAGTTGAAATAATAATATTAAACTGCCGGTGAATGGGATCAACACAGGAACATCACCTTACTTTGAGCTGTAACCTAATCACATAAGACAGAAATGTTTTACTATCGAACGCTGTAATATGGTTAGTCACTCAGAAGATTGTTTGTTTCTCTTTGAATTTCAATCGCCAATCTTGATGAACACATTGGAAAACCTTTATCAGATATCAATAGAGAATAATAGGTGAGAAGACTTGAAACTCGTTAAACTTGAGTTCCATAACAGTTACAAACAGAATGTTAGCACCAAATAAACAATAACTATCGTATCTTCAGATTTTTCAATTTAAGCTAACTGCTACAATGAAGCTGGGAGATTCACTTTAGGCAAAACACTTTTCATAATCACAAAGTTGAAGAGAAGTGGAGTAGATTCATGTGTACTTTCAAAGATCGTTCAATAGCTACTAGCTAGCAGAGTAGGCTGAGTAACAGGCTTGGGATCTTGGCCTTGGGCTAGGCTAGGTATATTGGGTGTCCTCACTGTGCTGGACGCTGGACCAGGAATCGAGTAAAGGTATGATTTGGTTTGTAAGTAACGACCGTCGGTCATAGTCGATCAGCTATAGACAATCACAGCTCTTGTGCTGTGCTCAGCTCAAGACAAATCTTGTCTTGTTTAGATTTAATAAGAAGAGCTGTGATTGACTACAGCTGATCGACCACGACCGACGGTCGTTACGTTACGCACAAACCAAGTCGTACCTTAACTTGAAAGTGTCTGTTATTTTCCCGACTTAACCACTGTCCGCTTTGAACCAAGTTAACGAAAAGAGTTTGAACAACCTGTGGAGAGCGACACAACTCAGTGGAGCTTGGGAATATTATTTCACGATTGATTGAAATATTCCAGTGAATCGCAATTAATATTTCACTCTAATTTCACGATGTTGATAGTTAAATATAGCAGAGACTAAATGAATGTGTTTTCTAATATTAAATTTGAATAGCCTATATTAGTTTAGCCTATATTTTAATTTATTACTTGGTCTCAATATTTTGGTAGCCTACCTCTATATTTGTAAGAAAGGAATGAAGGATCTTAACATAGAGTATTGATGGAGATAAGATTAGAGGTATTTATTTGTAAGTAGAATTGTCCACCGATGTTTTTGGTAGGCCTATATTGGAAATGATTCTAAAGTAGAAGTGATTTTAAAAAATCACAGTGCAACGAGTGGTGATCTATGTGAGTTATGAAAGGTAATTTATATTGTGATTCTAACAATTATTTTGTGATTATTTAGTTGATAAATTAATTTTAGACCGCGAATATCAAATTCAATACCGGTACCTCATAATGTCAATCTTATTTGGAGTTTATAAAAATTAATTGTTACCTATTTGAAATATAGGATAGTATGAAGCTTGTTTGAACAATAATATTAATATCAACACAATAATACTAGAGATTACAAACATTTACTCTAATATGGTGACTGCCATAAATGAAAATGGGAAATATTCTTTGTTATGATTATGAATAAGACCATATCAAAATGATTTGATTTAACCTTATCTTGTAAATTGTTTTCTATCCCTCTTCCAATCTATTATTTCAATCCAATCCTATCTCCTCAATCCAATCTATTATTTCCAGGGCTTGATTAAAAAAAAATAATGATAAATAAAAAATAGCAGGGCACTAAAAGGGCACTTGGTGAAACTTGGGGCATCAAGGGTTGTCATTTTCTTCAATGTGTTATATTGTTGTATATCAAGCTGTATATTCTTCTTTTGAATGCATCACACATTTATTATTATAAAAAAATCTGTTGTAGTGTTGAAGCTGGTTATAGTCAAGGTGTATAGAAGAGTAGAGGTGGGGCGGAGTGAAGCAGCTGGCTGTGAAAGTTATAATTTTGACATCACGGAGTCCCTCTAGTCAAAAGTTTAGCATTGATTTCCCTATCCTAGACAAAAAATTGCGCACTTTTTCTCAATTTACAAATTATGAAATTGTTTAATAGGTAAATTTCTTATATGAGCTTGTAGAGAATTTCAAGACCTACATTTTGAATGATTTAAGTCTATATTTTACTGAAATTTAACATGAGAAAAAGTCTGTTAAAGTTTTGCGGGAATGCTCTGCAGCTGGGCTAATACAATTATGAATAGCGATGATTATTGATTGTATTGCTATTATGAATGTTTCCTTTCAATAGTTTATCAAGCAAGTCTTGTCATTCAATTTGAGCGCAATGTTATAATATAATAAAAAAGCTTCTTCCAATATAATAAAATGTATTATGCCTCAATAACGCGTATACTCCCAGTGTTTTTAAATCTAAATTGTTCATCACAGCTTGTACAACAACACAAACTATCAATCGAATACTCTCAAATTTTATTTCCATAAAAGTTTGGTTTAGAAGGTAACATTTTTCAAAGATCCCCATTATACTTTATCCAGGCTTTGGACTGGCTGAAGGATTAATAGCAATGACACTTTGATCCTTATTCTCCTCACTGATCATTCAGGCGTTTTTAATAGAAATCTATGTACATATTTACATTTTTACACTTATTTGCACATATTTACACAAGTATATTAGCTTATACTTGTATATGTTTTGCGACAATTATACACTCTTCCACACTCATCAACATTAAAATCTATTTACGTATTTACACGTATTCCCACGAGTTTAATACTATATATATGTATATTTTGCGACAGTTGTACACATTCCCACCCGCATCCAAATAATTAGAATTGAAATATTGAGATTAAAACGTACTGACAGTAATTACATTCTTTCAATTTTTCTTCTCTCTCCTAACATAAGATTTTGGCCAGTTTTTTGTTCTTTTGCAAATGCAATCACTTCTTATTCAGACATACTAGCCTCATCATTATTCTCCTTCTAACAAACAACTCAATTATTTCATCGTCAACCTCTCTAGTATCACTTTTTATGAATTTTTTCAAGTTATCCTTCAAACCAGCCGATTTTGGTATGTTCTCTCCAACATGTTTTAAGAAAGACTCTTCCATCTGAGATATTTTAGACCTGGCTAAGGCTTTTGACTCTATTGATAGAAGAATACTTTTTGAAAAGCTGAAGCATGTGGGAGTAAGAGGCATTCCCTTGGATTGGTTCACAGATTACCTTACTAATCGAAAACAGGTTGTTAGAATATTGAACATTGAAAGTTCCATGACTGCTGTAGATTATGGGGTGGTACAGGGCAGCACACTGGGCCCTCTTCTGTTTTTGGTTTATATAAATAATATAGCAAAGGTGGAAGCCCAGGGAAAAATGTTTCTTTTTGCGGACGATGCAGCTGTTCTGTATGAAGGCAAAACTTGGGATGGGGCTTATAGGAAAGCTAACGAGGGCCTAAACATCCTAAAAAAATGGTTTGACCAAAACTCTTTGACCTTAAACACAAACAAGACAAAAGTAATGCCTCTTCAACTCAGGAATCAGAATGATAATATTAGGGATGGACTGAACATTATAATTCACACTTGTACTGATATTACTGCATGCAATTGCCAGGAGCTGGAACAGGTCTCGGAGTACAGATATCTAGGTGTTTACTTTGACAAAAACCTTAGATGGGATAAGCACACATCTCACCTTAAGCAGAAGCTTAGGAAATATATATATGTATTTAAAAAGTTGAACTCCCTGTTGGATCCTCCTATAGTGAGATTAGCATACTTTGCTTATGTACAGGCACTACTCCACAGTGGTATCGTTGTATGGGGAGGTGCCTTTATGAATGTATTAAAGCCATTGTTGATTGTACAAAAAGCAATTATCAAGGCTGCAACAGGCCAACCAAGACGCTATCCTTCTGATCAGCTTTTCATGGGATTTCAGGTTCTAGATATACGCCAGCTCTTTATCAAGGCACTTCTTGTACACATGCACAAAAGAAGGGGAAGTCAAATCATAATTGTATCTAATCATGAGCATTTTACGCGTGCCTCTAGCATCAACAACATAAGGATGCCTAGATTAACAACACTGGCCTCATCCCGATCTCCCTACTATATTGCTCACCGATTGTGTTGCAACATGCCTGTTCAGCTCTCAATTTTCAACACATTCAGTTCTGCTACCTACAAGAAAATGTTGCTCTCTTGGCTGTTCCAACAGGGAAGAGAAGCATCTGAGATGTTATTGAGGTCTGCTTTTCACTTCTAATAGTTTTTTTATTATTATTATTTGACAACCTCTTGATACTTTTTTTGAATTGACTTATGAATGGATTATAAGGTGATAAGCAACCCGCTTCACACGTGTACTATTTAAAAACGTATTCTCTTTTTACCAAATCTCTTATTCATTTTCAAGCTCTCCAAAAATCAAGTTAAAACTCCTTCAAATATTAATTGTCTCCGCCTTTGTCGTGTGCTTGCCGTGTGGCTTCCTGATGGATGATCCTGAACTCTAATTATATTTTTTCTTTTGTACTTTATTCTTAATTCCTCTCTCTTTTTTTCACTCTCTCTCTCTCTCTTTCTCTCTCTCTCTCTCTCTCTTCTCCCTTTTTTTCTCCTCATTATTTCAATTTTTTGTTCTGCATCCCTCTCTTATTATATTAGCTTTTTTTTTCTCCTTGTTTCCTCCTCTGTATAAAAAAATTAAATCTAAATTGATTCAGACTCTTCTTCGCACACAGGCATCTAAGCCCATGTGAAGAAAACTTTTCTTTAATGTATTTTTATAAATTTTTTGTATACTGAAAAAGAGGAAATAAATTTATTTGATTTGATTTTGATTTGATATTACTTGTTCAAACACAATCGTAGGTTCTATCAGTCCTCCAAAAGATAAGCTTCCGGACCAAAGACTCTTAACTCATAACTCTTACTCTCGATTTCTCAAATAAGTATATTCTCCTAGGTGTGGAATTTTTTCTTTTAATTTTCTTGCAATCCATCCACTTATATAGCAAATACCATCAGAAGTTACAGATTCTTGAATGTTTGATCCTCTCAACTCTGTTTTTTTGTCTATTTGTCCTCTGATCTCCTCCCCATCTACCTCTGATTCTCCACACTCCTCTCTATCAAGAATCTCATCTCTTCCTTCTTGTTCTAGATGAACTGCATCAGACTTCCTAGTTCCAATATACAAAATGTAATGGCAGATTGGCATCAGAACAGCCGCATAGCAATCCTCAGACAGTGCATACCACATTATTAACGGACAAAATTTTAACTTGTGAATGGTATGAATAGATAGGTAGTATATACCGTATCTGTACCAGACATACAATAAGATTTTATATAAATTCTATCCCTCCCAACCGGAATCGCTATGGAAATTCAATTATAAATTTGTGTTGTTATACAAGCTGTGTTGAACAATTTAGATTTAAAAACACTGGGAGTATACGCGTTATTGAGGCATAATTGATACATTTTATTATATTGGAAGAAGCTTTTTTATTGTATTATAACATTGCGCTCGAATTGAATGACAAGACTTGTATGATAAACTATTGAAATAAAAGGAAACATTCATAATAGCATTGCTATTCATAATTGTATTAGCCCAGCTGTAGAGCATTCCCGCGAAACGTTAACAGACTTTTTCTCATGTTAAATTTTAGTAAAATATAGATTTAAAACACTCAAAATGTAGGCCTTGAAATTCTCTACAAGCTCATATAATAAATTTACTTATTAAACAATTCCATGATTTGGAAATTGAGAAAAAGTGTGCAATTTTTTGTCTAGGATAGGGAAATCAATGCTGAATTTTTGACTAGAGGAACTCCGTGACGTCAAAATTATAACTTTCACAGCCAGCTGCTTCACTCCGCCCCACCTCTACTCTTCTATACACCTTGGGTTATAGTCGAATACGAACCTCCTTGCATTAGGCCATTCTACACGGGCGTAGCAAACGCGGCGTTAACGTCGCGTCGGCAACGCGTGCCCGACAGAACACATTGTGTTAAATGGGCTTGTCTACACGGGCGTGATAAACGCGCGCCCATTCAACACAATGGTTTCTGTCAAGCACGCGGTTTCGACGCGACGTAGACACTGCGTTTCCTACGCCCGTGTAGAATGGGCCTTCAAATGGAGATCACATGAAGTAACGCGCACTAGTCAGACCAAGTCCAGACCAAACGCAAGACCAGAGCCAGACCACAGCTGTATACTTTCAATGTTAAAGGTACACTAGCGCGGCCACCATTCCAAATTTGGAACCAAATCACTACGGCCAGAGAAAACATTGGAAGATAGGAGAATTGCGTTTCAGGCCAGACCACAAATTTTTTTTTGGTCTGGCAAGACCAAACATCATACCAGCTGGTGTACATTTGTTTTCAAATTTGTGTTGCTTTTCACAAAACGGAATAGTCATCTTTTGTATCATTTTATCTTTTTTTCTCATTTCTCTCAAAATGTCTTTTGAAATATTTGGTGCTGAACGGCTAATTTATGAAATCAAAGAGATAAGAAGGAAAGAAAAAAAATAGAAGACCGCATTAAAATGTAGAAAATTATAGAATTAGAGGAAAAGTGAAAAAAAACTCTTTCAGATAAGAAATAGATGAGAAAGTGGACTAAAATTCCATTTTATTCATCTATCCATTGATAATACAATACAAATTATAATAATATTATTATTAATATAACTAGGATAGAAAAAATAGGCGAAGTCTGTACTATTTCTTGATATCTATAAATTCATTATGTATATCGACTTCTATTCCAGGGCCGGACTAGGACTCCTGAAAGGGCGCATCCTTGAGGGGGTTAGTCTCAGCCCATAAAATTGAGGGGTTTGGGAGACGTCTCTGGATAAAAATCAAATTTTGACCTCGAATGTTTTGTTGATGGTGAACTTTATTGATGTTTGAAAGCTTGAAAATGGAATTTCTATGTCATTTTCCATTGAAGAAAGTTATCGAACATCACAATCAATTTTTCATCATACAGGAATTCAATTATGAAAAGCCTTTCTGGCTTCTTGGACAATAGAGAAAAATAGCAAGTGAAAGTAGGAGCAATTTTTGTTGATGTGATTCAGTACGTTTCGAAAATGGTAAAAAAGGAATTTTGATTAATAAAGGGGAGAAATAAGAAGAATGTGGATTGAATATGTAGTACTAGGCCTGTATACTCTTTGTAGTATGACCTCTTTTGGGAGATTGGCTGTTGTTAGTAAAGACAGTCAGTTGTTTCCCGTCTCAGGAGAAATAGTAATTATTGTTGCATTACACTCTAACTGATCAACTGCATGTTATTCAGAGGTGTTCTGCGCCTCCACTTGGTTGTGAAGCCTAGCTTATGGTTGAGAGGATCACCGTGCTGACCACACGTTACCTCTATCCTAGTTGATGATTATTCGCTTGCTGTATGGTCTGTTTGGGCAGAGATGGTATTCTTTCAGGGTGGGGGATGTCTTTCGGCTTGGTCGGTGTTGGTTGGGGGCGTGTAGGTTCTGTTCACGAATTTATGGCTTTTGAGCAGGTATTGGCTGGGCTGGAGTCGTTTTCCCGTCTTGCTGGGGTGTCTTCTTTGCTTGGACGGACTGTATAGTGGAGTGAATATGAAACTGGCAACCAGCTCGTAGGCCTAGGCCCTTCTTGGGATGTTGAGACATTGACAAACAAACTGTAGTATACACTGCTTTCATTTCTTGAAAAATTCCAAACAACTCATATCAATTGTCATTGTTTCTATTAGTTTACTATGAAGCTTACCATTGAATTTCCTATTTTTCAAAATTCGAAATTGAACTTCAATACATTGAGCTGAATACTCTAAATTTTTGATAGGTTTAAAAATAATTTTACTGAAAATTTTTAAGTTTCAATTCATTATCAAATTACTTCCCTTTTTTCATATGATCACTTTTTATAGTAATTGGAAATTCAAATGAGAAAGTAAGATCATTGAATTCTATAGATTCTCAATACTTAATTAATGATCAACAAAGTAATATGAAATGTCTAATTGATGAAATTAATTATCATTAGAATAATATTGGTGATGCTATCGTCACACGAGGGCGCAAGGGGCGTACAATTGAATGGTGCATTGGCTCATGGGCTGCTGTTGGCCAGTCTGAGCCTGTTTTATTCGATCACGTTAATCTATGCATGAGTTCCATTTGTTCTTATCAGTATTCATTCTACAAGATCTATTGTTCTTTCTAAGAAAAGAACTGGTAAAATCAGATTGAACACTTAATAGACGAGTACAAAAGAGAAAATGTTAATAAATTATAGAAATTCTCTACAATATTGACACCAATTTAGGTTCACATCAATTCTGGAAATGTTTTTTTCGAATCCTTTTGAAAATACGCCCGTAATCAGGTTTTCAAAAGTTTGAGATGCATCGCGGATTGCATATTTTGGTCCTTAGTCAATAATCTATTTCATCTTAATAAGACCTATTTTATTAATTATCTAAATTTATCTATTTACAATTCGCGAAATGGCACTCATTCATGGCATGTTCGGTTGGACTTTAAAAAGCACTCTCAGAACAGCTTTTTGAAATTCTGCTGAGTTACGCCCAATATTTAGGCCTAAGTTTCCATAGTTTTTCCTTTGCTTTTTTCGAGAACCAATTGGGAGAAAATGTAAAAATTTATTAGACAGGTTCCGATTGAATTTAGAATTGTATGTTGAAAATTTTTGAAATCAAAATGACCCTGTTAAGTTATGTGAGTAAACAAAGCGAGTCAGTTTTAATTGGAATTTTCAGGCGAGCGAAGCGATCCTATCTGTCTATTGACACTCCTGATATTACCAGGGGTCCAGGTGGATAGGCGAGCGAAACAATGCGGTACAGTGTCGGTACAGGAGTCGGTATCGAGCCGTGGAGGCAGAAGGTTGTGCTCGGAGTTGCAGCTCAGATAAGATAGCACTGTTTCGTTCTTTTCGTTGCTTGTATAATTCTAGTTGATCCTTCTAACCAAATTACTAAATTAAAATCATTTTCTTTTTAACTGTAGCCTATAGCAATTTTCATTGTAGTTTAGTTAATATCTGATAGTGCTTATAATTAACTTGAATAATAAAAATTAAATAATATAACAGATGAAAATAATTATCGTAGAAATATAATTCTGTTAAAATTATAACCTATCAATTGCTTCAACAATCTACTCTTAATTTCAATCATTTCTAAGCTCATAGTAATTCTTTTTAAAGTAACGTATATACTCTTACATTAATTACTCAAATACTCTTAGATTTCACAATATTCAATTTGATTAAATAAATAAGTCTAATTTTTTAAAAATAAATATACCGTAACCTTTTGTTAACTATAATATAAAATTTGTGGATGATAATTACTCTATTGAATTAATTAAATTATCCAATACAATAATTCTGATAAAATAACTCTCATTTTTGGCTTTTTTCTTGTGAACGGTTTCATAGTTAATATTCTTCATATTATTTAAATTTAATAATTTGAATAAAAGTATAACGTACTTTTGTTCTTGTGGTTTGGACAAATTTTAAGTCTCTATTATATCCTCTATCAGTATTTTTTCTCTTAATTTTAAATTAGTGAACTTTTCGTATCGAGGAGAGAGATTCCGAATTGAATAATTCTATCAGTTTTACATTTTTAACAGAGGTTTGTGTGGCAGATAAGAACGGTTTTCCATAGCTGTTCCGGGCAAGCGTTATGCAGAGGTGTGAGTTATTGTAAACCCTGTACGGCCTTGTTTGGGGCATTTTTTCGGGCTTGTCCTGGGGGTGGACGGGATACGCCCGAATTGCACACGGAATATTTAAAACACGAGCCACTTAGTTTTTTCTTGCCTTGAAGCAAAACGTGAACTAAATCTTTTCTCTCTCATTCATTAAATAATAATTACATTTGAATAATTAAATTACTTCATACTTTAAACTTTTATTATCTCAATTATATTAGTTTCAGCTATAGGTAAATAAAATTGACCATTGATTGCTTGACGGTTTTTTTTTATCTTTTATTACTTTATTTTTTATCTTCCGACTTCATTCCATTCAATTCCTGATTAGAGCGGTATATCTCTGGTCGTGTTATCTTGACTTTCTGCATCCGAGGGCGTCTTATCAAACTTTGATAAATTTAATTCCGATCTCTAGATAATGTTGTGAGAAACTCTTCTAACGGAAAATACGAAAATCAATACTTTTGATTTGATATTGCTCACCTTATTTTATTGTTACCCTTCATATTAATTGATGCCGAATTAATAAATTGTTGGTGAATGGTTTTCGTTGGTGTCTCAGTTATTCTATTTGATTGTTGATTGGATTGGCCTTCTTCCATAAATAATTATTTAGAATATACTAATCTAGAGTTATAATATCTATGTGGATCTCCTTTGTCCCATTAATTAATGTTGTTCAATACTAAAAGTATTTTTTATTATTATTATTTTTTTTAAAACTAAAAAAATCACTTAAAAATGGAAATAAACTTACTTAATAGTAGTTACTATAGTTTCGACCTGTTGTGTGGCCATCTTCAGACTGAACAGTACACTCTGTTCAAGGTTATGTTGTGGAAGGTGGTTGGAGGAAAAGGGTGGGGATAGTGGTGTGGGGGTGTAGTTGTTATAAGGGCGGAAATTTTGAATTTTGGTGAATTTTGTCAAAAAGGGTGTGGGATGAGAAGTTCAATTGATCATTCAGGATATTGTTGGGAAACTGTTTTGTGTGATTGTAGATTTCAAATTGTTCCAATATGTTTAATTTTCTGCTTTTTTGTTGTATGTGGAGAATTTCAAGGTTGGTGTTTATGTCAGTATATGTGTGGTTGGATGTTATGAGGTGGTCAGCAAAATTTGAATGGGATGTTGGATGATTTATTGCCCTGATGTGTTCTCTGAATCTCAAATTGAAATTTCTGCCTGTCTGCCCAATATATTGTTTATTGCATTCATTATTTTTTTATAAGTATTTTAATGTAAAGATTATTTATATATAAGGTATTAAATTGTGTGACTTATCCAAAGAATGAATACCGCGGGCAAAGAAATTAAATCACCCTCTTTCAAATTTGTCGACGGAAAAGGTGGTAATCAGTACTTGATAGTGAATGGTTTTAAGTTGAGAGAAATAAGACAATTGAGATTGAGTGGATTGTTTTCCTTTCGATGCACTGTTTGTTCAAGCTCTCTCAAGATGGATCCATGCAAAACACAGATAGTAGAGTTGAGGGAGAATCATAATCACTCTATATATCAGAATGTCGCAACTCCTGACAAAATCCCCTCAGATATGAATTCCACACTTGATATGGATGATATTTCAATTGAAATAGATGCAGTAGACCCACCCACTGAAATCAGTAATAGTACTAACTGTAATGAAGACACCGAGAAGCTGAGTGATGAGTATAGGGCAGTTAGCGTTTCAAGTAATAATTCTAATGAGTTAGATCAATTAATAGAATTCAAAATTACAGCTTCCAAGTTGCTAGCTAAGATGAGAACCACTATTGAGGTATTAGAGGCTAACAATAGGGTCATTAGAAACGAAAATCTAGTTTTACAATCTAAACTGGAAGAGTATGCAAGTTTCTATTCTCCTGGTCATGTTGAACATGTGAACGTGGATCTGGCTAACAATAGTGGTAGTTTTATTCATGTAAATTCTTTTCAAGCGCTTGATGAAGGAACTGACACTCACTTGATCGAAAATATAAACCAGAAGTCACCAGATAAATCGGATTATAACAAACACTCTCTTTCCCGAAAGATAATGAAAAAGCAAACTCGAATTCCTGAAAAAAATTCCTTCACAATAAAGAATGTTGAACACAAAACGACTAAATCGAAGAAATTGAAAAAAAAAACTCTTGATCATGGCTGATAGTCATGGCAGGGATCTTGGTTTGGATTTGAATAATGACTTATGTGAATATGGATATGAGGTGACTGTGATCGCAAGACCGGGTGCAAATTTCAATACAGTAACACAGGATATTGCTAAATCCACGAAAGATTTTAATTCCAATGACAAGGTGATTGTACTTGCTGGAGCCAATGACGTGGTTAATAGTACTAATCAGCCGACTGAAGTTGACTTGCAACCTATTGTAGAAATTTTGAAGCATACAAAGGTGTCTATATGAACAGTGCCTTATAGATACGATAAGCCTCTTATGAACGTTAATGTAAACAAATTGAACTTATGGCTATCTTAACAGATCTCTAATAATGCTGATTGTTTGGACCTACTGGATCTTGCACACTTCGAAATAAGTGATTACACGCGACATGGCCTTCATTTGAATAAGGTAAGAGGAAAGGCAAAACTGCGTGAGTACATAAAAAATCATCTGACGGGAGGTGCACAAACCAGTAGTACAGAAACCCCAAGTAGCGAAAAAAATGGTAGAATTGATACAATAGTTACTAGAAATATCCCAGCTTTGTGTAGTAAAGACATGGATCATTTTTTATTGGTTGCGAAATCTTACATTTCAATTGTCAGGGTTTATCAAATGCTAAATTAGAGCTAGAAGTTATGATGTCCTGTAAAACTTGGAATAGTAAAGTACTGTGTTTCACCGAACATTGGTTGCGAGATTTCAAACTTGGTATGCTCTCATTGCCCGACTATAGATTGGTTGCTCACTTTAGTAGAAGATTAAAAATACGTGGTGGCTCTTGTATATTTATTCGAGAACAATCCATTGATAGTTGCAAGGTTCGGAATGACTTGGTCTCAATGGCACTGGAAAGTGTATTTGAAATTTCAGCAATAGAAATAAAACTGAAAACTATGCCGCTAAAAATGATAGTCCTTTGTGTACATAGAGCGCCAAGTTCAAACTGCGATTATTTTATCGAACTACTAAGAAATGTTCTTTCTAAAGAAAAGCGTAAGTTAGTATGCCTTTGTGGAGACTTTAATATAGATTATTGCAAAGACGACAGAAACAAAAATATATTAAAACACCTGATATCAACTTTCAACTTAAATAAAGTAACTAACGGTCCTACTAGAATAACTTCTACCACGGCTAGTGAATTAGACTATATAATAACAAACTATGCACCGATTCTATGTAATAGCGAGACAATTCCTTGTTCCTTCTCAGACCATGAGGCAAGCAGTGTTAAATTTCTTGTTAACGATCCAAATCATAAAGGTCTACCTAAGGAAGTAACTAATAAAGTCTGTAAAGGAAGTAAAGATAGAAAGATTTTACGTGTCATTAATAAAACTAATATTGAACACTTAAATCGCGGACTGGCAAATGAAAATTGGAATAGCGTATATTGTAGTAGAAACGTTGAAGATATGTATAATAACTTTTTGTCCACTTACATTAATCATTGTAATAGCTCTGTTCCGGAAAGACCAGCAAAAATTATGAAAAAACAACAGCTATCATGGATTACGCGGGGCATAAAAGTATTTGGAGATAAGTTGAAAACAATGAATTCTCTACTAAAGAACCCAATTATGAGAGATTCAATGATCCATATTATCACTGAAAATGGTATTCGTTATTTTGGCTTTACATCCTATTATAGACTATATAAGAGTATATACAGGAAGGTTTTAAAAACAGCAAAAAAAAATAGCTGCCAATAGGTATATAAATAGTTCTAGTAACCAAACTAAAGCCATTTGGACATTAATAAAAAATGAAACATCTAAGAGTAAAATTACTAAATCAGATACTATTATAGCTACTGATACTGGAATTGTCAAAACGGGAAAAGAAGCTGCTGACCTCTTAAATAAATATTTCATAAATACGCCATTATCTATCCAGAGAGAGATAACACAGCATAATAATATTAACTTCCGAAATTTTTTAGATGTTAACACTTGCCGTACCAGCACTTCAAAACTAAATTATTTTGAACCATTGAACTCTGAAGAACTTCAGGAAACAATAGAGTCATCAAAAAATAAAAAATCTTATGATTGCCAAAATATATCAAATTATTTATTTAAACAACCAGCCATATCGATTTTGAAGCCACTACCATTCATTTTCAATAGTTCAATGCAGACTGGATATCTACCTTCAAAGCTTAAGCTTTCAAAAATTACTCCAATTCATAAAAAAGGAAATAATGACCTTCCTGAAAACTATCGTCCTGTGGCTAATCCTCCTGTTTTTTCAAAAATTTTCGAATATGTAATATTGAGGCGATTAAGGAAGTATTTGAATAGCGTTGGTTTGCTGTCTCCCAAACAATTTGGATTTAGACCGGGATTTTCTATAAATGATGCTGTTTTTTCTTTGATGAATGAGGTGCTGACTTCGGTGGATAGTAGATCAAAGGTTTGTGGTGTTATAGCAGATTTATCAAAGGCATTCGACCTAGTAAATGAAGAAATTCTATTGGAAAAGCTCAAATTCTATGGTTTTCAGGGTCCGGTTTTGAAATGGTTCAAGTCATATTTTGAAGATAGATATCAGAGGGTTGTTATTGAATCTCACCCAAGTATGTATAGTTCTAAATGGTTGAAAACAAGAAGCGGAGTACCTCAGAAAACTGTTTTAGGTCCTTTACTATTTTTACTGTACATTAATGATTTATCCTCTCATCTAGATCCAGCTCACTGCGTTTTGTATGCGGACGACGTCAGTATTCTACTAAAAAATGGGAGTCAATCTAATATGGATTCACAATGTCATGAAGCTCTTCACAAATTAGATAATTGGCTAGCTGCAAATATGCTGAGCTTAAATTATAGTAAAACTAAAGAAATCTCATTCAGGACGTCAAGAGGGGCTAATTTGAGGATAGGAAACCGCGACATAGAGTCTGTTAAAGACATAAAAGTACTTGGAATAGTTGTAGATTCAGATATTTCATGGAATCCACATTTGGCATACTTAAAAGGAAAACTAAGCTCTGCAATTTTTGCCATCAGACATCTAAAATCACTTCTCAAAAAAGAAACGCTCAGACAGGTATATTTTTCATTATTCCACTCCCTTTTGACATTTGGCATAGTTTTCTGGGGGAATTCAAGTGATGTTATTCAAATATTCAAACTACAGAAATGGACATTGAGAGTAATGACTGAAGAAACAAGACGGACTAGTTGCCGGCCTATTTTTAAGGAATTAAAAATCCTTCCATTGCCTAGTTTGTACATTTTCGAAACTATATGTTTTATTAAGAGACACCTGCACGAGTTTAATACTGGAGAGGCATTTCATAGCTATGAAACTCGATACAGGCACAACCTGAGAGACGGAGTTCACCGTACAAATCTTTACCAACGGGGAGTAAAAAGCGCTGGTATAAGATTGTTCAATACTTTACCAATGCATCTAAAAGAACTGAACGGTAACATTTTTAAAACAAAATTGAAAAATGAGTTGTTGAATATTTCCGCATATTCCACTGAGGAATTTACGGCTCATTATGAGCAACTAAGAATGATTAGGATATAGTAACTAATATCCTAAGTATATTGACTTAATATTTTGACGAATCTACATACCCCTTTTAGAGGTGGTCAAAAGATGATTAATAATAATAATAATAATAATAATAATAATAATAATAATAATAATAATAATAATAATAATAATAATAATAATAATAATAATAATAATAATAATAATAATAATAATAATAATAATAATAATAATAATAATAATAAAAATAATAATAATAATAATAATAATAATAATAATAATAATTATAATAATAATAATAATAATAATAATAATAATAATAATAATAATAATAATAATAATAAAGTGTAATACGAACTATTGGTTAGTTAGTTAATTATTACTAACTATACTAACATACATACTATATATAATATAGAGTAACTATACGAACATATTGTAAGTGTGTACAATAGAATTAAATGCGTTTTGAATTCTGTAATAATCGTTATTTATTATTATATGGTGTATTGATTTTGTGAAGTTCTTCAGTTTTAGTGGTCAACAATGTTTTGGAATCAAAAATTATGTTTTCAAATAAACTTTTTAAAATAACTATAACTCATATCTCCGTTTGTGGAAAATGAGGTTATTTGGCGAAGTGGAACAACCCTTGGGTCTCCCCACTATTAAAAGCCATACGCTAAATAAATAAATAATGTAATCAAGATTATTTTCAACGCCAGCCAGGCTTTTGATCAATCATGTAAATTCAGTAGTAAATGATGAACATCAACCTTTTTTGTACCGGTAATAGATGAATCAAATTTTAAACAATAGGTTCTAATCACTGGCGGCTCATGCCCACGAAACAGGTGAAGTGCTGTATAGTGAAAGATACGGGCACTTCACCTGTTTTGTGTGTACTAACCAGTGGATATAATTATTTTAAATAAGGTTCATTCGGAGAAGCTCGCTTTAATAATATACAGTAGTAAGCCGATCATCCGAGCGCCGATTAACCAAATTGTCAATTATCCGAATCGGTATTAAAAGCATAGTAATGAATCAAAAACCAGCGTTTACGACGTGATCGTAGCTTTTCTTTATTTTTTTGAATTGTATTTACTGTACCGTAGTTTAGTACAGTAGTATGTGTTTTGCTTTCCATATTAATTTAACTACACTGTAGTGATATAAATCACTACACTGTACTTTTCAAATGTAATAAAGTTTATTACAATAAGTTTAACACATTATTTTTCTTTAATACAGTCCAATTACATGTCCAATTGTCCAAATTTTTGCTTATCTGAATTGATCCCGGTCTCAATTAGTTTGTATAATCGGCGTTCCACTGTAATGAAGATGCAGTTGGAATTAAAACAATTTTTTTGCCATACTTTTGGAACGGTAGCTATCTCCGAAATTCAGAGACCGGTCCTATGATCTCGTGGTTATAACAGAGGTCAATCTCAGAATTCCATTATTTAAATTACCCGGGAATGATTGATACAAATTTAAAACGAAGTTGGCGCTATCTCTTTGCTAATGATGGAACTGCTTGAACATGCAATGATTTTAATCACATGTTTTCTATCATGGTCTTGGTCTAGTCTGAGTCTGGTCTGAGCTTTGGTCTGACTGCATCAGACCAGTGGTCTGGTCTGGTCTGAGTCTTGGTCTGGTCTGAGTCGTACCAGTGCGCGTTAGGCCTTAGAGAGTGCTCTATAGTCGAATCTCCAACAAACTTCTGCTTCTCTATAGGAAATCGCAATCATGTGAATTACAGACGGCAAATTTACGAACAGCTGTTCAGATGCGACACAATATCTTTATTTCCTTGGAGTTACATACCAGTGCGAGTTTTGAAGATTTTTAAAGTGACAAAGGCGATCTCTTCCTATAAGTCAAAGAGGGGGCTTTTATGCCTCAAATTTACCCAAATCACTTATGAATGTATCAGGTGGAAAAATAAAATAATCTATTTTTATTTCGCTGCTCATTCAAATATCTTTGCTGGATAAGACCCCAAGCATGCAACTGGCATGGTGGAACGCAAAAAATTATCCAGGTCCAGGACATTGTATTCGTTTTAGCCCTATTCCTCTGATGTTAAATCTTTCAATTTTCCGCCTTTTTGAGGCGCGTCGGTCACTTAAGAGAATCCCTTCCACCCACATGCGCACAGCGAATTAACTATGCTCAGATCAGACTATGCACCACCTCACCTCTTCCGCGCTACCCTCCCTCACATCATTCCCTCTCTTTTGTCGCGCTCCCCTCTTTACTCAAAATCTAGTATACATCACAATCTTATCTCTTTCACGCAAGCTCAAGACCGCGCTCAGATAGAATCGTAAATCTCTGATGTAGCTCCATCTCTCTATCAAGCGGCAAATCCTAATAAATGAAAATCGATTGCATTTTAAAAGAACCATACGTTATAGTTCTTTATTACACTTAATGAAACAGTAGGCTAATTTCAAACTTTTTTCGTTTCAAAACATTGTTAAAGCTATATTAAAACCGAAACAATTCACAAATTCACCTGACCATGATCGAAATTATTATCGAATAACATGCACCAACAGTTTGCAATTATCACTGGAGGGAACAGTTGCTAATAGGCCAGATCTGAACTATAATCCTGACTGACCTCGATTTATTGGTCTGTCACTAATGCCGTAGTAGGCCGCAACAGAACTGGCGGATCGACAATCACTGTTGTTAATGCTGAGCTCTATCAAGACAGTCTGAAAGTGTTCTACAATAACGAAATGCTCTATCTGAGATTGCTTTCGACTCGATGAGCTATCGAAGGCTGCTGTCAGACTGTCCTGACAGAGCTGAGCATTTATAATATTCATTCGCCAACCGCCATTTTCGTTGAGGCCTGTGCTGTACTCCATCACTTCCAATCCGCAATCCATATTTATGCAATATCTGTTACAGAGCGGTCTTCTTGGCAAAATCCCCCTCCACACTCCACAGCCCCCCTCAGCCACCAACAGAGAAACAATCAACAGGTAGGTATAGTCTGCCCAAGCAAAGTAGATCCTCTGGCAAGATGAGAAAATGACTCCAGCTCGGTCAATATTGGTTAAAAAATGATTTCAATCGTAGGAAACATTCTCATCTAAAATTTGAGACCAAATCAATATTTTTTGAAACAATATTGACAGAGCTGGAGTCATTTTCTCATCTTGCCAGAGTGTCTTCTTTGCTTAGACAGACTATAGTTGCTCTGACGCTAAATTTAGACGTTGGCCAATAGACCAACTGCAAGCAGGAGTATTCAGTCAAATATTCGGGATCAATTCGGGTTGAATGTGTTTGTATTAGAAGTTTCAATTTCACGCAATATGACAACGCAGCTATTCCCTGGGTGAAGAGAAAAATAGTCATCTTAGATTGCGCGGACTATAAGTAGTTTTGTGGATGTGAGAAGAGTAGAACATTTTATTGTTTTGTCTGCTTGATATGCTCTCCTCAAATTGAAGCTCATTTTACGCTTCAGTGTTTACTGTTTCTATCAAATCAATTAATGGAAAATATGTAGTGTCACACATATGACCGCCACATATTTTTTCAAATAAGCGTGACTTCATAAAAAAGTTGTGTGTTATTTATTTATTTATTTATTATGTTTCCAACGGTATACACCAATTTCAATAAGATACAATAATATGAAAATATACACAAATTAACAAGACAAATATAAATATGAAAATAAGATACATGCAATATTATCATCATGAGATTAAATAATTAATTTGAAACAGTAGCAATCAATCAATAGTGAAATAACTGAAAATAGTTACAGAAATAATATATACATAAATATATCTGTATATAAATATGCAATAGAAAACTATCAGCACAAAATTTACAAATTCAAGCAATAGCAAGAGAAAAGTAACCACAGTAATTCAATACCAGCAAGCACAACAAAGGAATCATAACTATAGCATTAATATAATAACAAAACATAGCCACAAAATACATATGAGATCAGTAAAGCAAAAAATATATATAGAAGTAAAAAAAAACTGAACAGAGAAACAAGCAAATAATACATAAAAGAGGTATCCAAATAGTGATCAGTTAAATATAGAAGTTTAAATAGAAGAATAAATCAATATAATAAAATGAAAAAAAGGAAGATGAACTCAAAATACAGCGCAAAAAAACCATAAATGCAATAAAGTAGACATGCAGCCAGAGGAAAAGCTATCAATACATTAGGACACCACACCCAAAAAAGCTATAGACCCAGCTGCAAGACCGCTCTCTTAAAAGCCACAGCAGACACACCAAAGAAGTCAATCCCAGCTGCAGCTGCCTCACCACCCGATCGCAATACCCTAGACAATCCACTATTATAGGCATAGGCAGTAGTATGCAGGCGTCTGCGAAAAATGGTCCCAGAACGGGTCCCTCTTGGAGCACAAATATCAATGCCAGCCAGCAATTCAGGGCAGTCCAATGTCCCATTCACTAACTTGAAAAGAAGCACCAGATCATTGAGTCCTCTCCTTTGAGCTAGAGGTAAGAGTCTGAAGTGACTCTCCAATTCTGTCACAGGAACATCAAAGTAGGCAAATCCCATCCTACAACCAAGCATTCTTACAAATCGTCTTTGCACATTCTGTAGCCGATTTATTTGATACTGATGATATGGCGACCAGACAACCGATGCATACTCCAGGACAGGCAGAACCAGTGCCCTAAACAAGACCAAAAGGCTATAAGGAGATCTGAAATCTCTTGAGGACCTGAAAATGAAACCAAGCAAAGACCCAGCCCTAGATGTTACACCACAAATATGTTCCAATGGACTAAGAGAAGGACTCATCACAACCCCCAAGTCCTTGAAATTCATCACTCTCTTCAAAGCAGCACCCCTCAAGCAATACTGGAAGTCAAGCACATTAGATCCACGCCTAAAAGACATCATGACACACTTGGAAACATTCAAGGCCATTCCATTATCCTGGCACCACTGATCAATTCCATTCAGTGAGCCCTGCAATTCCGCATGCCCCAGACCAGGCCTCACCACATCAAAAAGTTTCACATCATCAGCATACATCAAGAAATGGGATGAAATGACACTGCCAATATCATTCATGAATAAATTGAAGAGGAGAGGGCCCAGGTGTGACCCCTGCGGAACACCAGACAAAGCTTTAAAAGGAGATGACTCATGACCCTCACATCTCACAATAAGGGATCTGTCCTTAAGGTAGCTATCCAGCCACATTAGCAGGGAACCATGAACTCCATAACCCTTCAGCTTGGCAATCATAAGAGAGTGATCAACCCTATCAAATGCCTTTGATAGGTCCAAATAAAGGCAATCAACCTGACAAGCATCCACAAAGGCACCCATAACAAATTCCTGAAACTCCAGCAGATTAGTTGTTGTAGATCTAGATCTCAAAAATCCATGCTGCTCCAGAGATATACACCTTCTCAGGTAAAAATAAAGATGGTCCATAACAATACCCTCAAACACCATGGCAATCACAGACTGAATAGTAATAGGTCTGAAATTCTTGACATCACAATGATCTCCTGATTTGGGCACAGGCACCAAAAAACTGCTCTTGAGAACCTTGGGGAAAATGCCCATCTTTAGCAAAGTAGAAAAAGAACTGTTAAGTGTCCAGCCAAGACAGGGGCACAGAAACGGAGAACCAGTGAAGGAATTCCATCAGGTCCAACACTCCTACCAACATCCAAGACCTCTAACCTTCGCTGTACATCTGTAGGTGTAATGCAGCAAGGTGGAACCAATTGATTCCAGCCAAAATCAAAGACAGGAACAGGTATTATATCCAGAGAAAAGGTAGAAGAAAAGAATTCAGCAAAGAGTTCACATTTCCCAACAGCTGTTGAGGCACTCTTGTCACCCAGTCTCATGATGGCAGGCTTGTTTGAGGCCTTCTTCAACCCATTTACATGTGACCAGAAAGACCTGACATTGGTCTGAACAGAATCCTCAATTCCCATTATGTAGGCATCATAACATCTCCTTGTCAGGACCTTGCATTGTTCCCTTAAACTGCAGAAAGCCTCATAGAGTTGGACATCACCAATAGCCTTGTACTTCCTATGAGCAATTCTTTTGGCCACAATCAGTCTTTTTAAGTCATTGGAAAACCATCTAGGGAAGTTGGAGACATAAACTTTCTTTATTGGTGTAAACCTCATGATAGGATCATGCAAATATCTACAGAATTCATTGAAACTCTCCTCCACCACCAAGCTTTCACTGGAACTGAAAACTGGATAATCCTTTCCCTGTAAAACCCGGAAAATAGAAAGCAAGTCACTTCTCCAGAAATCAGGAATGTGTTTGACATATTTAGGCTGAAAACCATCATTCAAGCAATAGCCAATATGTAGGGCAGGATGATGCCTATCTGTGGGAACAAATGGGTCCTGGGACTCACAAACATTTAAATTTGGAATGGATGAAAAGACCAAATCCAGAAGTATCCCCCCTTGAATTTAGCACACCATTCACTTGCTGTAGATCATGCACAAGGGCCAAATCAGCAACACATCTGGAAGTGGCAGAACTGATCAAGTTCAAACTGGTCCAGTCCACATTTGGCAGATTGAAATCACCAACCAATAATATGTAATCAGGACTACCAGCCTGTACAATAGCACATTCTATGGAATCACATAAATCACAATAAACACAAGCTGGCTGGTTAGGAGGAACATATGCACAAATTATCAAAAACTTACAAGCTAAATTAGAACATAGGATAAACAGGCATCCACTTTTACAAGACATCACAGTTAGAGGATAACTAGAAATACTATTATGCACAGCCACTAGGACTCCGCCACCACTTAATTTATCACTAGTGAGCTCTGATCTATCACATCTATATACACTGTAGGAATCAATACCAATAATTTCACTATCACTAATATCAGAGGAGAGATTGGTCTCAACCAAGGCAATTAGGTCATAACTATCAGCAATAGAGACATTGAGAGATAATTCAGTTAGTTTTGATCTGAGCCCATTAACATTCTGGAAATACATACAATAGTTCTTAGGTGTACCGTTGGAATTTATTCGTTTTTTGGCTTATTAATTACAATCTTAGGGATGCCTTTTATGTACTTAATAGTCAAACCCTCCTCACCCCTAGCTTTCCGATCTTCCAATTCCACATTCAGGGCCTTTAAATGTTTTGCTTCCAGTGGGGTCCTATCTCTTGATAATCTAACATTAGAGAACAGGGGATCACACGATTTGGCATCGAATTTAGATATAACAGTTAAAGCATCTTGAGGACTACTCATAACAACCTTAAGTGGCCTAGTATTTCCTGTATCTTTTTACCAACTCGAAAAGTTTTGACACCCACTGGTGAGAAAGATGGAAAAGGAGAAGAAAAGATTTTCTCTACACGATCCAAATCATGTTGCCCTCTCACAGCTACATCTACACTTGAGGATTCATCCAGATTAAAAATCATCACGTTTGAAGAGCGTCGAGTACGATCATGGATTTCCGCCAAGGTCAACTCCAGGTCACCCAAAACCAGCCCAGGATTATCGCACGATTGCTTCTTTAGCTCAGCCAGCTGCAGCTCCAAAGCCTCGATACGCTTTTCTGATTCACAGAGACGGGGCTCAATACTTGTCAATAAATTGTTTACTGAAGCCAGATCATTCTTAATGACAGTAATATCACCCGGAACCTCTATCAAATTGTTTAGCTTCGAAAGCATTGTTTCCATTTTTATATTCAATGATTGAAAATTAGAGAGAATAACATTGTGTGGAAGCTCGTCACTACTAACGCAATCAACCCTTGAACAAAACCATTTATTTTTACTGTCAGCTGCTAACTTGCGATATTCAGGATCAGGAACGGTAACACATGTTGAATGAAACCATCGTTCACATTTTCCGGAGCATACAAGTCCTTTCTCCAAACGTAAGACCTTTTTCATGCACACAGTGCAAACAGTATTGTCCAGTGTGAAAGCCATAATTCAAAAGTATCCAATTAAGAAATAATCACAATATTAAAGTTCAAAAAGTATCAATAGAACTGATGTCTGTAGTAATATAAATATCCGTTCATTTAATTATATATTTACTAATAAAACAGCTTATTGTTATAGAAATAAGAATTGACGAAGTAGGTATTTAAGTTTGAAAACGACATTGATAAAAGTTCCGTTTGTCCACCGAAAACAAAACGATAAATAGCGTTGCAAGGATTCAATGAAACAGTATCACCATTGACTGTATCAATCCGATACGGAGTCCTCCTACCGAGAAACAAGCACACTCACAAAATCACAGTCAATGTCTCTCTCACTTTCATTTTCAACGACCGGTAAATTTCCACCTGTCAGGTTGAAAACAAGCCGGTCAAAGTTCAAAGCTGCTATTTCAACAATACAATACCCAATCAAGTTCAACAGGCTAGTAAAGGTTACGAATCAAGAGTTAAACTCGAGAATTAAATACCATGTCCCAAACTCACGTCAACCAGATACATTTCGGCAGCAGACACTTAGTTGATCCACAGAAAACACTTTCGTTAGAAGAAGCACATAGTTTTAAGCTAATAAATCAAAAATAACGACAGACAGAAAACCATCAAAACTTTACATGAGGTCAAAGCATCAAAACGTTATTCATATAGTCTATGACACTATTTGTCGCTCTCGTAAAAGTTCACTGCTTGTGATTCTTCACTGAACACCGATTGAACACTGATAAAATAGTCTGTCATCCAATCAAAGAAGACCCTCTGGCAAGATGGGAAAATGACTTCAGCATGGTCAATATTTGTTCAAGAATTATCAATTCGATCTCAAATTGTGGGAAACAATTTGATATACTGTTAAGACCACATTTATAATTCTTGAACAAATATTGACCAGGCTGGAGTTATTTTCTCATCTTGCCAGAGGGTCTTCTTCGCTTTAAATAGAATAGAAACTTTTCAGAAGAAAATAATAGAACTTCGAGCATTGACTATACATATATCGGTCACAATGACTTAGCTTACAAATAACTCATCTTTCATTCAGCACGCAAAAAATAAGTACATGGGCTACTTCAATTACACTTAAAAAACACTTAGAAACTTTACTTTCATATTATTTATCAAGACCAACTACACAATCATAAAAAAATCTCAGTTTTCTCAATTTGTGGATTGACTTGTTTAAAGACAATACAGTACACAATTGGAACACAATTCTCGTAATTATAATTATTCTCATTATAATTATTTGACAAGAAAATGATTCATTGTTTGGCCATGTTGTAGAGTGAAATGGAGAGTCAATAGGAAGCGAGTCATTCCAAGCTATCTCACTCGTGATTGGTCGACAGTTGAAGCGTAAACTTATTCTTTATTCTTTCTTTACAATTGCGACTTGATTTCCAAGTATTTTAAGCAAAAGGATGAATGAGTGATTTGAATGATGATGATGAAGGTTTAAGATGTAGGTTATTATGTCTATCTTACTTCTTATCACGCCAGTAGATGGCAATAGCTGTTGGGTAATGATTCTAATCCTTAGTTCTTCATTCAATTGAATTCCAATCTAAATTGATTCTACTAATTCTCTCATTTGAAATACGATACTATTCATCCTGAATAAATACAATCAGAAAATATAGGTTTACAAAATATAAGTAATAATAATAATAATAATTATGGAGAACATAACTTTTTCTTGAATAAAATACAATAGGAATAGCAATGAATACAATATTATTTATCAAGACTAACTACACAATCATAAAAAATAATAATTTCCTCAATTTGTGAATTGACTTGGTAAGAGACAATACACAATTGGAACACAATTCTTGTACTTCTATCATTATAATTATTTGACAAGAAAATGATAGGTTTATGATAATTAAACCTAGATGCAAACAATAAAGAGTCATGACAGTAGTTAACAAGGAAAAATTCCCTATATATCTATTTCTTATAGTTCTACATCTAATAAATATCTTATATACTAGCGCAGGCTCGCTTCGCTCGCCTTCTCTGTAGCCAGGGGCTCGCCCCGAC
>CM029553.1:5616893-5720382 GCA_017141385.1 Sogatella furcifera | reverse complement strand
CTTTTGATGAATGAATCAGTCAGTCAGTGCCATTTCGCTTTTATAGATCCATTGATAAGCTTGGTGAAGAGGCTGTTCTGTAATAATGATAGATTGGATGATGTGTTGTGTGTTGTTGATCGCTGCAGGTTTGAACAAAGATATCGCAAGGCCATAAAAGTGTAAATTTCTCAAATAAATTCATCCCATTATGACCTTGAGTATCAATGCTCACTGGTCCATCTCTTGTTTTAGCAGTTTTATTACATACCTCAAAGCAGGTTATCTCTGAAATATACATGATCTTGAGGAAGAATATTATACTGGTATTACACTGGTATGAGAAATACAAATTAATATGAATACAAATAATTTGAATAAAGAAAAAGTGAAACATTATTATTAACAATCACAAAAACTCAAATCAAATGATTCAACATTTAACCTTATCCATAACAATAATCAATTTATTATAAATTATAATTATGAACCTACAAACAAGAAATAAAAGTAACCAACTTCATGGAATGAATACAGACTTTGCAACATTGAGCAATGTGATCACAGAGTACTCTATCCACTACAAACATTAAAACAATCATGATAATGAATTAAACATTGGTTTCTTTGATATCGATTACCATTTTAAACATTAGATAAAAAATGATCAGATGCACTTGAGCTTTGAGAAGCTTAATTTATTATTCTATGATAATAGAATTTCATCATCAATAATATCAACCATAAGCACTATAGTCACTACTTGACTTCAACACTCAAATTAAATGAACAGGAACAAATATTTACATGAATAACATCTGCATTCTTATTCCATTATTGCTATTCCAAGTTGAAGATATTATCTGAGTAGCAATTTTTTTGTAAGACTGCTTTCTAGCTAGCTGCCATAACTCCTGATGACTGATGATGACACTACATAAATGTCCTTTGAATCAACTCAGCCATATTATAAATTCAAGATATTATATACACAACAGTCTTGACTCCCAGCACAAGTTGTATTATTATGCTCTCTGTAATCCAATAATGTAGTTGATGGTAGGCTGGAGCAGAAGGTCTGAAGAAATCATGATGTGAGAAGTTCAGATGAGTTCACTAACCAACAGAATGGTAACTATCATGCAATGACAGGGATTCATCAACTGAGATTGACACAATAGTTCCAATCGGTTGATGAGCACTAGTCTCTTGAAAATGGTGTGAACAATTTCTTGTAGATTGCAATATGTACTAACAATGTTAGTCCATGCAGGTCTAGCAGTGTATTTACCCATCCACAAATTGTATCAACTGAACTGACCATTCCAAAAGTGTAAAACTGAATCTTCAGGTCAGTTAATACAATATAGTAAATGACAAAATCTTGAAGGTTGATGATTGTCAATATTCACAGATGAGAACCCATTTTAATGAGTATTGTAATCAGTTATGTCGATGCACTGATGAAGATTTGACAAAATTTCAACACACAAACTAGAGAATAGTATCTGCTCATAAAGAGAATTGATATAACCAGATAACATTCCCCAATTGTGGATGATAGGATAGGATCAGCAAACACAGAATCTGCTACAGTGATAAAGTCACTCTATTAGTAGTATGTGCTGGTAGTAACTATGATCTAGTAATTCTGATCTAAAATTTGAGACCAAATCAATATTTTCTGAAACAATATTGATAGAGCTGGAGTCATTTTCTCATCTTGCCAGAGGGTCTTCTTTGCTTGGACAGACTATAGTTGCTCTGATGCTAAATTTAGACGTTGGCCAATAGACCAACTGCAAGCAGGTGCATTCCATCAAATTCCCGCTTATCATTTACAAACCAAGTTTTTTCCTAGATAAATTTATATAATTCCCAAACCAAGTTTCCTCCTAGGTAGATTGATCATATTGTCTCTAATACCAGGATTACAAATTGGTCTAATCAGTAGAATCAGAAAAGATACACAGCATCTTGAATGCCTTTTTTGTCTAAACAGGGCATAAGTACAGGCAAATCTTGACAATCTTTAGACATGAATAAATTCTCTTTATTGAAATAAAAAGGAACTTTACAACATCTTTCATTATGAAAAAATTCCACAACATCAACATTGCATTAAAAAATTTTATGCAATTGTCTCTGGTACAGAGATAGAATCTTCTCTATGTATAAAAGCGAAAATGGCACTGACTGATTCATTCATTCATCACCAGAACTGAAAATTCACTGAACCGAATGCGTTCAAATTTGGAAGGCATATTCAGTTGGAAGTTTAGACGCGTACTAAGAACGGATTTTGAAAAGTTCTCAAGGATACGCCAAATATTTGTGTTTTTCTATACTTTTTCGGCGTTTTCTTTATTTTTTCGAGAACCAATCGGTAGGAAATGTTGATATTTGGTGGGCAGGTTCAGATAAGGTCTAGAATTGTTGTGGTAGAATATTTAAGAAATCCGTTCAAGATTACGCCAGTAATCAGGTTTTCAAAATTGTAGATGTATTGCGGGTTGCATATCTTCCGCTTTGATACGACCAATCCTAATTGTAAATTCAATGGTTCAGCGAGATTATAGATGAACTAATTTGGAAGATATTGAGTCAAGTTTTAGTCGGACATAGTTTGTCCGATATACTTAGTAGGGTTACACTCAATATTAGCTTTTCAATATTTTTGGAGTTTTTCTTAGATTTTTCAAGAACCAATTGGCAGAAAATGTTGAAATTTGGTAAACAGGTCCAGATTAAGTCCAGAAATGCTGTGTTCAATAAAACTTCAATATTCTTTTGAGGTTACGCCTGTAATAAAGTTTTCCAATGTTAGGAATCTGCACTTTTCACAGAAAATACTGAAATAAATACGTTCAAATCATGAACCAGGTTGAGCTGAGGAAATAGAACAACTGATTCAGAACGATTACCCAAAAAACCCTGTTAAGTGATGAATGATGATCAGAACAAATCGAGCCTGTTTATCTTAGCTAAGGTTTAGTATCTTGACAGAGGTTTTGCAGGCGAGCGAAGTGAACCTGTTTGACTCACTGACACAGCTGATACTGTTGGGGGTCCAGGGGCGGATCCCTCTGGCTAGGCGGAGAAGGCGAGCGAAGCGAGCCTGCCGGCTAGTAAAAGATATGGATGTTTTATGGTGGAAATGGTAGCTGACACCCTCCTATTTAACGTGTAAAAATCCCACTCTCAACTCGTGTCGGAAAGTTGTTTTTTGGCCGCCATATTAGAAAATTTTGATAATTTTTTGGTTTTCCAGAAATAACGTTAAAACGAAGCGTCGGACAAAGAAACTTACTTAACCTTTTTTTTAGTAAATGAAATTTGCAAGAGAATGGTGGTAGAATCATCCCTTTATCTTCACTAGAAGCCGAGTTACGATTTTTCAAAAAATAGGTTAATCATCAAGAAAAACTATAATTGAGTATTTTCAGTTTTTGTTCGCTCAGATCTTTTGACATATTCCTTTGATTTGCGCAATTTGAAATCCCTCTGGGGATAATTCTGTCCTCTACAATTGGAGACCAAGTAGACCTTTCTCCCTTGTATAGTTTTTGAACTAGAGCAATTAAAAGATATCCTTGTCTTTGAAAAAACCCTATTTTGGGGGAAATGGTCTCCAAAAAAATTTATACCGTGCTTGTATTGATATTTTCTCTGGTACCCACCGACCTGAATTTAGGTTATGTTCAATATTTGTTTGTTTGTTTATGAGGGTGAAGCCCACATGAGCTCATAGGCTTGTGCGTGGGTAATGACATGGATGATAGATGACGACTGCTTTTTAGGTAGTCGGGACCGACGGCTTATCGTCTCCTCCGAAAGACGGGGTGGCCGTATCTATGTGATTGTGCAGGGTCCACCTGGTTATCAGACCGGCGCTTTATCACTCCTCCAACGAGCCACCCAATATTAAGGACCCTTCAAGGATCTCAATCTAAGGATACCTCTAACTATTGTAAATGTCATCGGATCTCAACAAACCATATCTCATTCTTTTCAGCTCATCAAGGCGGTCTAAATCCATATATCATATGTCAAATTCGGTCAAAATTGTGGAAAATAATTCCGGAGAGAATATTGACTTTTCCATCATATACCAGAATAATGTAGTTTTTTGCTTACAAATGAGTATATCTTCAAAGTCATATCTTCATCAATACAAGCACGGTATAAATTTTTCTGGAGACCATTTCCTCTCAAAATAGGGGGTTTTCAAATACAAGGATACCTTTTAATTGCTCTAGTTCAAAAACTATACAAGGGAGAAAGGTCTACTTGGTCTCAAATTGTAGAGGACAAAATTATCCCCAGAGGGATTCCAAATTGCGCAAATCAAAGGAATATGTCAAAAGATCTGAGCGAACAAAAACTGAAAATACTCAATTATAAGAAATACTTCTTATAAATCCGATGAAAAATGTAGGAATGCACAGTCTGCAGCTGAAATTAGGACAGCTTTGGTTGATCGATTTGGTGATACCTTACCAAGTCGCTATTTCTATGAACAATTAGCATCTATTCATCAAATGAAAGGAGAGTCTATTGAGAAATATGCAGATCGAGTTATGGAAATAAGTAGGAAGACAGTTAGAGTAACAACAAATGATGAAGCAAATAAAATATTGAGAGAAGAAGGTGACAGGAGAGCAATGGACTCATTCTTAAGGGGATTGCATGGGGAAGTAGGTAAACAAACTCGTATTAAATTTCCATCATCCTTTAAGGAAGCAGTAACAACAGCCATAGCCATTTTCAACTTAGACAGGAAACCTTTCCAAAATGAACTCGAACCTTCTCGAAAAGTATTTAGCATTAAAACTCAGCAAACTTGTTACAATTGCAATCAGAGGGGGCATATTGCTAGACAATGTAGATCAATGCAGTATTCAACAGTAAAAATTTGCAGCAACTGCCGTAAGCGAGGTCACCTTGCAAAAGACTGCTGGGGAACTAGAAAAGAAGGAAATGATAAACGAAAAAATCAAGAAGAGCCGTTAAACATCAACGGGGAGCTCAAGACCGCCGTTGGGAACCCCAAGGATATGTAAATTCGGATCGCTTTAGTAATAGGTCTGGACAGGCGAGGAGAACAACTTATCCCAAAATTGTACCAGCATTATTATGTCAAGACAGTGCTGAAGAATTAGTTGTGGATGGTAGTATTGGAGGAGTGAAAGGAATGATTGTAATTGATACTGGGGCACAAGTTTCCCTTATCAAAAAACAAATCGTGACCGGCATGATTACTCCAAGTAATATCCAAATTAGAGGCATTGCTGGGGCTCTTATGAAAGTGTATGGGTCAGTTAGACAAATAATAAAACTGGATGGGATGGAGGTAAAATGCAAATTAATAGTAGCTGACTTACCAGACTCCTTTATTGCAATACTGGGACATGACATTCTCAAATTAAAAAAGTCAGTCATAGACCTTGATCGTGATATCTTATTTATGGAGAGAAGACCAGTTGCTAAACTATATGAAAATGAAAGTTGGAATGATGATTACAAAAAGAGTGGCTTAATGACGGTTGAAAACGAAAACTCTCAATCAAATATTAGAAGCATGAAAGTTGAAGTAAGTACTCAAACCGATTTTACAAGTTTCAGATTAGAAGAAAATTTTAGACCACATATTAAAATCAAGAAAGTTGAAGAAAGTACTCAAACTGACTTTACTGACTCAAGAGTGGAAGAAAATATGCAATTAAGTCCGATAAGTTCGAAATTACCGTTACAATCAACAGTTCATGCTAATGCTTATTGTAGAACCAATATTACAATACCTTCTCGATCGGAGAGAATAGTTCAGATTAAATTGGGGAAGAATAATAAAGAATTTAGAAAGGAATTGGAAAATAAAGTAATAATTACAGAGCCTGTAACAGTCAAAGTTCATGGAATTTTAATAGCTCGAAGTCTTTCTAAAGTAGTGAATGGTATGTGTTGGACTAAAGTGACAAATTTAACAAATGAAGACTTGAAACTGTATAAAAACACATTGATTTGTAACATTGAAGAGCCTCATTCAAGTAATGATACACAGCCGCGTGGAAAATATAAAGAAGTGAAATTAGCTAGTGATAGAACAAAGGAGTTTGAAGCAAAATTAGAAGAGAAGTTGAGTCATCTTGATAATGAAGAGAGAATAAAAATAAGAAATACATTGTGTGAATATAGTGACATTTTAAGTCTTGAAGGCATTGAGAATCTAGGTTGTACATCTACAGTAGAGCACAAAATCAATACTGGTGATCACCCTCCTATTAATAAGAGACCTTACAGAGTACCACATTCACAGAGGGATGTTTTGAAGAAGCTTATACAAGAACAACTAGACAAGGGTATTATAGTAACCAGTACATCACCATGGTCAGCCCCTGTTGTTATTGTTCCAAAAAAACCAGGTTCTGATGGTGTTGTTACCTATAGAATGTGTATTGATTTTAGAGAAATAAATAAAATTACAGTTCCAGAAGTTTGGCCTTTACCTGATATTCACGAGACACTTGATTCTTTAGGAGGTAGCAAATATTTCACAGCTCTTGATATGAACTCAGGATTTTTTCAAATTAGAATGCACCCTAATAATCAAGAAAAAACAGCTTTCAGTACTCCTGATGGACATTACGAATATACAAGAATGCCAATGGGACTCATAAACTCACCAGCAGTGTTTCAAAGACTGGTAGACTCCACCTTGTTAGGATTGAAAGGGAAAGCATGCTTACCGTACATGGATGATATTTTAATATTCAGCCCAACAATAGATCAGCATACCAAAGATATTGCCGAAGTACTAGACAGATTTAGAGATGTGAATCTGAGTGTTCAATTGAAAAAATGTCAAATTGCTAAGCCAGAAATAAGTTTTCTAGGTCACATAGTCACAAGAAACGGAATCAAGCCATGTCCTAAGAAAATACAAGCAATCAAAGATTTTCCTCGACCTAAAAATGAGAAAGAAATCCGTGGTTTTGTAGGTTTATGCAGTTATTATAGAAGACATGTTCCGAAATTTGCTGAAATTGCCAAACCTTTGACAAAATTAACTAAAAAGGATCAAAGCTTTGACTGGAATGAAGAATGTGAAACCGCTTTTCAAAAATTGAAAGAAAACTTATGACAGAACCGTTACTCATTTACCCTGATTTTTCAAAAACATTCATTCTTGATACAGATGCAAGCAATTTTGCAATTAGTGGAATTTTAGGACAAGTTATCAATGGTGTTGAACATGTAATAGCATATGCATCTAGACAACTCAATTCAGCAGAGCAAAATTACACTGTAACCGAAAGAGAATTATTAGCCGCCGTGTGGGCAGTCAAATATTTCAGATGTTATCTCTATGGTAGATCATTCACTCTATATACCGATCATAGCGCTATAAAGTGGCTCCTATCACTGAAAGATCCATCAAGTAGACTAACAAGATGGGCTTTGAAGTTAGCTGAGTACGACTACAGAGTAATTCACAAAGCTGGGGTGAAAAATTCAAATGCGGATTGTTTAAGCAGAGTTATTTACAAAAATACAGTCGTGAATCTACCTTTGTTGGATTTGGAAATCATAAGAGAGAAGCAGAGAGCAGATGAAGAGTGTCAACGACTACGAGAGTATCCAAGTTTCAAATTGAGTCCAGAAGGGATTATCCACTTTAAGAAACAAGATAAGAAGTTAATTGTTATACCAAAAAATCTCCGAGAGAAAGTTATTCGTCTACACCATGATCTTCCATCTGCTGGTCATGGGGGCATTAAGAAAACACTAGTAAGAATTCAAGAGAAATTTTATTGGCCTAAGATGAAAAATGATGTGACTAATTTTATAAGAGCGTGTGTTGAATGTAGTAAGAGAACAGATTATGGAAAAACAAAAGCACCATTAGGAAAATTCGAAGAAGTCACTGAGTTTGGATACAGAATATCTTGTGATATTCTAGGCCCACTTCCGTTATCAAAGTCGAAAAATAGATACATTCTAACAGTAATTGATCACTTTACTAGATACGGAGAGTTTATTGCCTTACCAGATCAAACTGCTGAGACAATTGCACAAGCTCTAATACAGAGAGTGATTACTAGAATAGGCGTGCCAATGGAATTAATCACTGATCAAGGGAGCAATTTTACGTCTGATCTAATGAAATCAATGTGCAAACTCTTGGGAATTAAAAAGTTACAAACAACAGCTTATCATCCAATGAGCAATGGAAGGACAGAAAGAGTTCACCGAACAATACCAAAAATGTTGAGTCATTATGTTAATAAGAATCAAGATGATTGGGATGAGCTGCTTCCGATGGTTAACATGGCTTATAATTCGCAAGAACATGAATCAATTGGATAATATACGCCTTTTGAAATGGTATTCGGAAAGAAAATGAGAGCACCGCTTGAAGCAGATTTAACGTTAACTGAGGACACCGAGATCTATTCAAATTATCTAGAAGATTTAAGATATAGACTACAAGCTATAAAAGAAATGTCAATTGAGTGCCAAGAGAAGTCAAAGAAAATGCAAAAGAAACAATATGATAAAAAGTCGAAAACAAGTGAATATCGTGTAGGACAAAAAGTCTATCTCTATGTGCCACAAATCAAAAGAAAAAGAGTTAAGAAGTTGTCTAAATTGTGGAAAGGACCATATCGAATTGTAGAGATTAAGTCAGAATTGAATGTAGTTCTGAGAATAAGAGGGAGAAACGTAGTTGTTCATGTGAACAGAATAAAACCAGCGCTTTACTATGAACGAGCTAGAAATGAAATATTAGGGGAAAACAATACAGATGTTGAAGAAGAAGAAGAAGAGAAAGAAGACAAAGACAATGATGATGATGATGATGACGACGAAGATGACGAATTAAACGATGAAGAAGAACGTAATGATGATAAATCAGATAACGATGAAAATTCGAAACACAAGAGAAAGAGGAAGAAACCCATTAAATATGATGATTATGTTGCGTATTAATATTTAGGATGATTATGATTATTTATTGATAGAGTTTGATGAAAAATAAGTGTAGGTTACCTAAATGATAGATAAATGAATTTATATGATGAATAATAATTATAAGTTAGGAAAGATTAATAATTAGAATTATTTTAAAAGTTTATTCTATATGGGAAATTATATAATTAATTATTGAAGATGATAAAAGTTGATGTTGGTGGGAAAGAATTAAAGCAAGTCTACTAAAGCCAAGAATAAAAAAATAAAGAACTAAATCAAGAATGAGTGATTTGTATGTTGAGGACCGGTATGCAAGGAGTGTGAGAGTGACGGCCAGTGAATGTTGATGACTGTGAATGAATGAATGTGTGATTGAGACTAATAATAAGAAACCAAATAAAAATGTCAATGGACAAACTAATGAAACTTTCATTTGCTAATTGATTCTACGAGTATTTTGGGGAGAAAATTGAGTAAAAAGTAAAACGCGTAAGTTATAATATTCTTTATTAGACAATCATTATCATGGCTGGCTTTGATTCCATCACACCATCACAGTACCTATCTATTAAAATCCTAATTATTGTTCATTAAAGTATTGTTTGAAAGAAGTTGAAAGAATGTGTCATAGGAAAATGGATTGAGTAATTGAGAATTATTTTTAAAGTAAAATTTCAAGAAGTATAAAGTGTAATTAGAATTATAAACATAGAAATAATTTTAATATGAAATAGGAAGTTGACATTATTTTTATTTATTGTTTTTTGTATAAGTATGATACTGGTCGTAGTTTTTTATTGTGTCGCAGGAAAACCATGTAAAGTACAAGCCGATAAGACGAGCAGAGCAACAGAGCCACAAACCCACTACCACCATCCGTGTTGAAGAGGGCAGTTCTCTTGCAATGGCTATGAACGTCAACACCAACGGGTGAACTGAACAATGGGAAAAATGGTGAAGTGTTAGTGTTTACCAGGTAGAAATTCATAAATATGAAAACTCTGAAATAATTCATCAAGTGAAAATTTTAATGAAAATCTTTAAGTGGAGAACTTTGTATATTTATGTGGACTCTGATTTGCTCTGTCATATTTTGTAAATTTAGATAAGGTAATGATTTAAGTGGTTTTATTGTTACACACTCTCTCTAATTTATATTTATATAGAATGCATTATGTAACTTAATCGAAATATTGTATGTACTGTCAGATTTAAAATTTTAAAATTCAAGTAATAGTGTTGAAGACATTAAAGATGTGCCAATCAAAATTCACATGCCACATCTTTTTCATGCGGAGGGGTGATGTAACAACTCAAACCTCCCGCTTGAAATAATAGAAACGCATAGTCATCACCCTGGCCATCGAATTCGACTGTTGAACCGATGAGCTAGAGGTGATGACCGCAGAACGGGTGGAGCAGCGGAACAGTGAGGTGTTGTTTTTAGAAGTTCTATCGAGAGAGAGTGGTGTCATTTTTTTATAATATAATGGATGGTATTTAAAAGGTGTGCAAGTGTTTTCTTTAATCTATCACAACTGAAATAAACAGGGCCCAGGACCCTTTAAACCTGGTGGTGGCAGCGAATTAAAGAGACCGCTGTCAGGCTCGCCACGCGTGCCACAGTATGAAATTGTAAATATATTGCTAAGCTGTTCTGATAGTGAATAATGAATTATTGTGATAAGTTATATGCTTTGGCAGTTCACACTACCGTACCAAAATTGACAGTTTGGCACTTATTTATTTAATGAAAGTTGCTCGCTCTGCTCGCCTGCAATTTCCGTTTGAAAGGATTTGCTTTGATCATCATATCACTCGGAAATATCATATAACAAGGTTCTTTCAAATAATTGCTTTGAATAAGTTGTTCTATTACCTCAGCTCAACCTGGGTATATGATTCAAACATATTTAGCTTAGTCGTTTACATGAAATAAACAAAGGTGCAGATTCAAAACATTGGAAAACCTTATTACAGGTGTAACCTCAAAAAGGTTTTGAAATTTATTGAACACAGCATTTCTTTGGCAGTTCACACTTCCACACTACCGTACCAAAATTGGCAGTTTGGCACTTATTTATTTAATGAAAGTTGAATTCAATTTTAAATGAATAAAATGAAAACTTTATAAAAACTTCAGCTTGAAAATCGAAACAGTTCTATCGGGATCAATTATATTGCAAAGTAAGCAAGTGAAGATTTGCTAGTAAAGACTGTAGCATTGAAAGAATGAGTTGTATAATTTTAAATTTTATCCCAATCTCATTATGAATGAGTTTTCAATAACTCATGAATCTTTCTTGAATTTGTAATTGTTTCTTCTTATTAATGATGAATTTATTTATTCCCATCGTAAAAAATCACATATTTACGATTTCAAAAACTATGAAATTAGCTGGCCACTATATCCAGTAAATGTGGCCAGTGATCAACATAAGTTACAAAAAAATAAGGATACAAATTGTGAGTCTAGTCTATACAATTTACAAAGATAGAGAACTGCCTGCAGCGCATCGTAATAAAATTATACAAGAAAAAAAGACAAATTTTCAATCACTCGTGATAAAAGTCGTGACTCGTGACTCTAGCTCTTGCACGTTAAATTATTATAAGTGATTGATACCAACAACATATTACAAGGATTTATTAGAAGAAAAAAAAGACAATTAGCCATAAACTATAAGATTTAGAGCCAAGGAAATATTACAACAATTGATTTAGAAAAATATCAAATACATGCTAAGAAACATCGAATTCTTACACTATATACTCTACCTTATTACATTTCTAAGGGGTCAAGAGTCGTTCACAGTGAATAACCATCTTTTGGCTCTTTTACAAAACATTGTATGAAAAGGACATATACTCAATTCAATTGGTATTTTATGAAATAAAGGTGGCCCCAGATAATGTTTTCAAATCTTAAACTCAGTACCGGTAATAAATTAATCTTATATAGGCTATAATTATCGATATTTCATGCTTTCTCATTTATTAGACATTCTAAAACGCAATTTAAAAGTAAATTTACACAAAATTTCCCGGGAGAGGGCCCCGGACCCCCCGCTTAGCTGAGAGAGCACACTCCCCAGACCCCCGCAGATCCCCAGATTGGGGCCCGCACCACAAGCTGAGCCTAGGGGCCCACAGATCCTAAATCCGGCCCTGCATAGGTGATTACATCCTTGCCCCACCTACTGTAGTCTGTCCAAGCAAAGAAGACCCACTGGCGAGTTGAGAAAATGTCTCCAGCTCGGTCAAAATTGGTTCAAAAAATACTGATTTGGTGTCAAATTGTAGATCACAATGTTTCCTACGATTGAGACCAAATCAATAATTTTTGAAGCGATATTGACCAAGCTGGAGTCATTTTCTCATCTTGCCAGAGGGTCTTCCTTGCTTGGACAGACTATACAATAGGTGAGGAAAGTACTGCTTCCCAAAAAGAATGAGCCCCAATTTCAAGATCTCTATCCGTTTCAAGGTACCCTGATGGTACAAAAAAAAAAAAATGGTTTTTGAATATTGGTATATAAGTAGACGCGTATGTTCGCATGTGGCCTGGAGGATGGCCGCAGCTACAAATTTCGAATGGTGTTCCTTTTTGAAAGTGGAATTTTTAAAAAGGTGGAGGTGACCTCAGAGTTGTCATTGCGCATCCTTTCGTCACTCCTCTACTACTGTCACCTTTCTCGCCTACTGTCCTCTCCTAAAATATACATTGATATGCTCCACCCATGAAAATAACCTTGCATACTGGAAAATCATCATCGTTCAATCAGTCTAAAAATAGCCTCATTTTCTAAAGAAAAGCCTCTCCTATGCAAAAGTGTCCAAACAGTCCCTATATTTAGTAAAATGTAAATGTTCACTTTGCTATTGGGACTTCTAATTTAAAATAAATCAATCATCAATCTAAGTACCCTTGAAATAAGTAGGAGTTTTAGACCTTCAAAGTCTTATATAAGACCCTAAAGACTAATAATGTTCTGAATTGAATAACTGGGGTAGAAAGTGGGAAGTAAGTCTTAGTAAGGAGCGCCGAGGATGAACATGAGTGTTCGAAACGCGTCCGCGACTCAACCAATCGTAAGTGCTGCAAAGCAAGCAAAAGTACTAATATTTCACTATATACTCTTTCAGGCACATGAGATCCGACTATGAACCAACCCCTACAAGCACAGAGTACGTTTTATCATTTTGAAAGTAAATAGACTTGGTTTTCTGAAAGAAATATGCATATTATACATCAAGAAGTTGGAAAAAATTAATTTTTTTCATTTATTTGTCAAATAAAGGGAGGTTCAAATTTTGGACCACCATGCAGATCAGCTCAATAAAATTCACACATTTATATTAATTGCTATGGAGTGTTAGTACATATGGTAATTCAAATAGAAATGGAAAATTTCCATCAATAACTTCATAATTATGATAATGAATAATGGAAATAAACTTGAAATGATAAATTCAGTTTGAGCAAACAATTTATTGAAAAAAAAACATGAAGTAACTATCTTTTCATCATGACTAAAAATATTTTTTTTTACAATACAATACCTATTTACAAAGTTATCAAAAACACAAAATAAGAAAAATACATGAAACAAATCCTTACATGGTCTAATTTACTCAGAAAGTTTTTTGGTTGAGTGAAAAATTTGAAAACAGTCCTTACTTCAACTCTGACACAAAGCCACTTTGCAAATTGAGCATTCCCAATTGCTTCTTTTGGGAGTTTTCTTGGTACTGCAGAGTGCGCATCAGTGGCGCCGACTTCATCAAAATATTGGGGGGGCAAACTGAAGATTAATGAGAGGGGGGGGGGTGCCATCCGGGGATGGGGGAGAAGGGTTGTGAGAATACACAAAAATACACAAGCAGTGAGGCTGCATCTTTGCATGTGATTTCGTGCTGAATTCTGTAATGTAGAGATAATCTGATCCATTCAACTACTTTGAATTCCCTATAATTATTATCACCCTATCATTAATTTAATTCAATATGGCCATTATAATCGTGATACTCGGTAGTAAATGAATCAAGTTTCTCCTCCAATTTTGAACACGAAAAAATATTTCGAAATAAAAATAAATATAGGTATAATAGTTAGGGTACTGAATTTATTCTGATATGTAGGTTGAAGGCAAATTTGCATCCAACTTACACATAATATACATCTAGTTCGTTTTTAATTAGAATTTTTACAATTTCCACTCATAACGTTAATAAACGGATATAAAAAAAATCGCAAGAAATACATGAAACACGAATAGATGTACCATGTGCTAACCACCACTCTCACTAGTGGAACTGAAAACTGAGTAATTCTGGCTATGAATGTTAGTTCCATTATTGTGTAGTTTGTTATGTTTATCTAGATTTTGTATTTGATTTGTGTTTTTGAGTTTACATTAGAAAATTAATTAAGAATGAAGTTCTTGTAAAATGTTGCAATTAACGACTCATATGCGGCTATAACAATCTAGGCCCAGACGCCTAGCTGGGTAATGCAAATAATAAACAGGAGACTGATCGTCTATTTCTATGGTTTGTGGACAATGTGGAAGTAGTATTTCAAAATAATAATAGTAGGCCTATATCATTCCACACTATCATAGTCCAGTTTCCAGTTGTGAATATAATAAAAATAGCTAGACCATTGTTTAAAATTGGTTTCATTTGAGCTATTTGGAATTGATGATGGCAAAAAATATTCTTTCAATAGGCCTACTTATTGATAATTGATACTCAAAAAATTGATGAAAATTTCTCTAGTAATCTATGAATATTGGGGGGGGCAAAATACACGCATTGCCCCCCCTGAGTGATTATTGAGGGGGCAGAAAGTGCCTTGCCCCCCAAAGTCGGCGCCACTGGTGCGCATCTCCTTCTACTACAACGTCTTGGAAGGTGCTTAGACTCCAGAAGTCGAATCTCGGCGGAAACTTTCTTCTTTTTAGTGACTGGTTCAACAGAAGAATTTCTCACTCGTGATGACACTTCAATTATTCTTTGTGCAACAAGTCCATCTATCACAGCACGACGGAAATTTTTCAAGCTCATTTTATCGTTCTTGATTTGGCTGTATATGACATGAGCATTAACAACTGCTGAATCAAGGAAGTAAAAAAAAATACGATGCCACCACTTATGGCTCTTTCTGTCGATTTCGTAGACTTTCTTTTTTTGGTCAAACTTATCAACACAGTTCATATTCGAATTGTATTCGCAAACAATCTTAGGGCAAGGTATATTGAGCATGTTACCATTTCGTTGTCTTCTAGAAATCTGTACAGATGTCTCTGGATTGTGGAAATTGGAGAGCATGTAGACACACCTATTGTCCATCCATTGAGTGGCAGTAATTCCTGTGTCACTTTTACACCACCATTTGCTGTCACCACGTTTCATTCCTTTCTCTGGTAGAAATTTTGGCAATAACACTCTTGATTTATTCACAGTGCCACATGCATGTATTCCATTACTTTTCAATTGTTGAAGAAGGTCAACACTGGTGAAATAATTGTCAAAGTAGACCAAATAGTTCAAGTTCACCAATTCAGATGTCATACGCAGCACTATACTTGCTCCCAAGTTCTTTTCTACCCTATTCCCTACTTTTCCAACATATATTTCAAATTTCACCATGTAGCCATTCTTATCTGCCAATACCCACACTTTGTAGCCTCTTTTTATTGGTTTTTTTGGCATATATTGTTTCTTATCTGATCTCCCTTTGAATTTAATCATGCTCTCATCTACAGCCACTGTTGATGTTGGCTTATAAGAGCTTGAATAATTTTCTTGCAACCTATTCAAGAATGGCCGAACTTTATAAAGTTTATCATATTCTGGTGTACCTTTCTTTGGCATCAAAGCATTGTCATTTATGTGTAAATGGCTTAGAATCCACCCAAATCTGTTTACAGACATCAATTTTGATATGTAGGGGTCATTCAAGTCAGGATCTGAGCTCCAATAGTCCCTGTAGCTTGGCGATTTCTTGATACCCATTAGTAAATTGATACCAAGGAATGTTTTCAACTCAACAGTGGTGATTGGAGTGTAACGTTTTCCTTCCTGCTGTGCATATAAATTCGTCTCAAATACAATATTCTCGATTATTACTTCATCAAATAATGTGAGGAAGATATCAAATGGACTTGGATCCTCCATATCAAGCAATTGAGCAGAGGGGCCTACAGCAGAATCAAACTGTCCTACTTGCACAAATCGGTTAGTATGATCCCATGTAATTGAATTTCGGCATTGAGGAGTTGGGGGAGGAATTTGCTCTTCTTCTTCTTCACTGGATAATTCATCTTGAACGTTGAAAATAGCAGCTTCAGTTGCAGTATCTGTTGTATCATCTACAAAATCAGGATCAGCATCTTCATCATCGATGATTTCTGATAAAACTGAGTCAGAATCTGAAGGAATGTCTTCAAAAATTACTTCTTCTACGATTTGTGTGTTTAGCTTGCTGATATTAGTCCTATCCATACCTAAAATAGTGAAATAACAGAGCTATTAGCAAACTTTGTGTGGGGCCATATGAACATAACCTAAAATTTGTAGTTAGGCTATTGGTGCATGGTGGTCTACTTTTTGAACCTTCCAAAAATGGTTTTTAGGGACAAATACAACATATTACAAGTAAAAAAATGTTACTCACTTGGTTATAAATATCCAATAATGCTAGTTAGTAGTTATTCATAAGCTCCATTCCACTAGTACACTAATCAACACATTCCAAAAAAGACAACAGCATGGACACCTCAGCTGACTGGATATCGATCAATAATTTCATAGAGAAATCGATTCCAGTCTTGGCCTGCACTCTATAGGCGAATAGTATAACTAGGTTCTCAACCAACAAGGTGGTTCAGATTCTGAGCTACTGTGCAGCTGAGTACAGGCATTTTTGTCGGTGGTTTGAATTATGAACCACCATGCAGCACAGCATAGTGGGAAAGTGGTTCATATTTTGGACTCCTATGCTTGAAAGAGATACAAAATTCACTAATATTTTCTACTTCAGTTTCAAGAAAATATGGATAACCTCAACGATTATATTGAATCCCCTTGAAATATTAAATTTGATTTGATAGGTACTCATATAATTCAATTCAGAACATTATATCTAAACTTGATAGAAATCACTTTCAAGTGGAAATAAACTTTACTCACATAGTAGTAACTATATAGTTTCAAATGGAAAGACAAGACGTTGTCAAACCACTGATTTATTAAAAAATCGAGATACCGGTTTTGGTTGTTACTTGTTACACCATTATCAATCTCTGGTAAACTAAAACTTGAAGTACAAAGCAGCAGTATTTATACTAACGGTGAAGCACCGCTATTGATAGACGCTTCAGCTAGGGCTCTATAAAAAGGGGGTAGACGCACGGTCCGCCATTCTGTGGTCAACTTTCAGCGCCTTGTTTGAATTCATATAAATATTTTTGATGATAGAGATGATCAACAGATGTTTATCAAGCTGAGCAAATGAATTAAGTTATTGTTTTGAAATCTTGGAGGTTAATTTGTCATATTAAATGGTCCATATTGCTTAGCATCAAATTGAAAAAACTATAAATATTTTTATCATAAAACTGAAGTTAAAAAAATTCGGTCAAAATTGTGGAAAATAACTCCTGGGAGAATATTGACTTTTTTACTTTTATTGAAAATATACTCATTTTAAAGCAAAAAACTACATTTTTTTGTATATGATGGAAAAGTCAATATCCTCTCAGGAGTTATTTTCCACAATTTTGACCGAATTTGACATATGATATATGAATTTAGACCGCCTTGATGAGCTGAAAAGAATGAGATATGGTTTGTTGAGATCCGATGACTTTTAGAATAATTAGAGGTATCCTTAGATTGAGATCCTGGAAGGGTCCTTAACATTAAAAAATAACCTAAATTCAGGTCGGTGGGTAGCTTATCTGCTAGAAATTAATCTGAAAGACATTATTACCAGAGAAAATATCAATACAAGCACGGTATAAATTTTTTTGGAGACCATTTCCCCCAAAATAGGGTTTTTTTCAAAGACAAGGATATCTTTTAATTGCTCTAGTTCAAAAACTATACAAGGGAGAATGGTCTACTTGGTCTCCAATTGTAGAGGACAAAATTATCCCCAGAGGGATTTCAAATTGCGCAAATCAAAGGAATATGTCAAAAGATCTGTGCGAACAAAAACTAAAAATACTCAATTATAATTTTTCTTGAAAATTAACCTATTTTTTGAAAAATCGTAACTCGGTTTCTAGTGAAGATAAAGAGATGATTCTACCACTATTCTTTTGCAAATTTAGGTTTTTTGCAAACCGTAAGGTTTTTTGTTAGACGCTTCGTTACAACGTTATTCCAAGAAAGCCAAAAAATGATCAAAATTTTTCAATATGGCGGCCAAAAAAACAACTTTCCGACACGAGTTGAGAGTGAGATTTTTTACACGTTAAATAGGAGGCGGTCAGCTACCATTTCCACCATAAAACATCTTTGTTGCAATTAGTTCCACCTCCAACCCTAGAATGACTCGACTATATGGATAACTACCACAATATTACCTTCACAACTACTCAAAAAGTATATAGTTTTGATCTGTTGTGGTGGTCATCTTCAGACCACAACAGGTCGAAACTATAGTTACTACTATGTAAGTAGAGTATATTTCCACTTGAAAGTGATTTTTATCAAGTTTATTTAAATTCAAAAGTGGAAAAGAGAATGGATACATAATAACACCACACATTATATCTAGTGTATCTTTTACCCGTCTGGGGAGGCGCTTGTCTCTGTGACCCCCTCTCCGGATCCACTACTGTATTTGGCGCAAGAAATCAGCCTAAGAAGTATTGCAAATTCCTCATGAAACACTCTGCGTATACTATACAGTCAGAGTGGCTTGAACGTCTAAACAAACGAGATAGAATAATTTCTTCCTGTATGTCTATATTCTATGAGTGGTCACTCGTATGACATGCATTACTTTGAAGCCGATATCAATTTAGTGCATGCACTCACAATAATGGATTTAACAGGAAAGTCAGAATATTACAAAGCTTAATAGATTAATTGAATGGAACTTAGAATTTAGTAACTCAATAAATTACTCTTTGATAAAGCCAGCATCACACGGTAATATTGATTTCACAATGTGATTTGATGATCATAGAAATATTAAGAGAGGCCGTGTAATAGCAACTGCTACTAATACATTAGGCCATCAGGCCCCACAGCTAAAGCTTTCACAGACTGTGACGTCATATTATGTAGACCGACAAAATTAGGGCTCTATAGAAAGGCCCTTTTTATAGAGCCCTAGACAAAATAAAACCGCTCATGTTTTACGTTTTCATTACATTACGTGTAATGTGATAACCAAGAAAATACAAATTTCATTCTTGCAATTTTTCAAATTCATACCATTGAATAGAGTTTGTTCATCATTTCCTCCAATTTTCTGTTAAAAGTTTAGTGAGTTGTTTAGTTTCTTAGTTGAGGTGAGTTGAATCCATCAATAGCTTCATCATTAATTCAAACAAATCCAGCGAACTGAAAGACATGAATAAATAGATGCCCTTGTGAAATAAAGTGTTTTAACTCTAATTGAATACTAGTTAATAAAAGAATATCCTTTATTTAGAGTTTATAAAGCATTTTACTCATAAAAAGATTATGGCAGCAAGCAAACTTGTAGAGTTTACAGTTAGAAGATGGGAAGCTTTCGAGTGATTCCAATGGGAATTGGTCTACATGTTATGACGCCATTAAATCAGTTGTGGGGCCTGATGTATTAGTAGGTATTGATAGTAGAGTAGTCATATACTATTATTGTCTATGCTACCGGCATACGTTGAGGAAAGTAAGTATGTATGAGGAAAATACCGACAAAGTTGGTATCAGGGCACTGCAATAGTATTGAGACAGGGGAGCAGGAAATACTTGGGTATTGTCAACTATTATTGAATGCACTGGCTACACCTTCCCTCTCTGTCATTAATACACTCCATTCTTTCGCCCCTTGAACTGTGGAAGATTCTAGTCCTTTTTTTATTTAAATTTTCTTTTCGTTTAGAAGTAAACAAGGAAATATTCTTGAAATGGTCTTGGACAGGGGTTCTCAATCGACCCCCATTTGACCCCCTTGTATTGGAACTTTTCATTTCACTCATTATAGGCTAAGCACTAATAAGTAATTATTACTGTCAATGAAGCCTTTCTCAACCCTATTCCATTGCTCAAAATGTGAGTAAAGTTTCTAATTGTTTTTCTAAGTTAGTGTAATTGAAGTAGCCTATGTACTTATTTTTAGCGTGCTGAATGATAGTTGATTTATTTGCAAGTTATTATTTGCTAGCGATTTATGTATAGTCAATGCTCGAAGTTCTATTATTTTCTTCTGGGAAGTTTCTGTTATGTAGGCCTGTAATGTCAATGTAGATATTCTTCTTTTTTGTTATTTGTCATTCGAAAGAAATACAACTCTTCCAGATATACGGTTCTGAACTACCTGACCAAACTCTACTTGGATGACACCCCCGGAATAGTCGGTTGAAGCAAAGAAGACCCTCTGGCAAGATGGGAAAATGACTCCAGCTTGGTCAACATTTGTTCAAGAATTATAAATTATGTGGTCTTGATAGTATATCAAATTGTTTCCTACAAATTGATAATTGTTGTATAAATAGAGACCAAGCTGGAGTCATTTTCCTATCTTGCCAGAGGGTCTTCTTTGCTTGGACAGACTATACAGAACGTGTCGTAGTGATTCATCTGAGTAGAGTTTCCGCCATCTCTGGCAAGATGGGAAAATGACTCCAGCTCAGTCAATATTGGTTCAAAAATCAAAAAATTCATTAAAAATTCTAGAGCAGAATGTTTTCTACAAATTTATAAAAACTTTATAATTTTTGAACCAATATTGACTAAGTTGGAGTCATTTTCTCATCTTTCCAGAGGGTCTTCTTTGCTTGGACAGACTATAGTTGTAATTTAGTAACACAAAATAACTCACCTTGTTTAAGCGTGCATACGATTGGCTTCTCGTGCTTCTCTTGCTGCTCTTGACTCATACAGCAGCAGAATCAACAATTGACGCTGGATATCACATGAATCGACTACCCTCGACGTATTCCCTGCAATCAATAATAAATTCGGAATCAAAGAAGGCTTGGCAAAGATATTTTGAGAATTGAAGTGAATGAAAAATTAATAGAATAATCTAGTTAAACTTATGATGAGAAAATTAAATAAACTGAGACTATTAATATCATCATTAGATGATAATTAATAGTGTTCAGGGTCCAGAACGCAGGGAATTTTGGAAAGGCAATTCTGCAAAAACGGTGTACGTGATTCTATTGTTTCAAATTGAACATTGAAGTAATAATTTATATTTGAAGAGTGCATACAAAAATTTCTCGGCACAACTCTTGACAGCCATAAAACCTCGCATTTATTTGCGTTTTTCGCATATAGCTCGCTGACGGTCCACATTTCTATACGTACATACTCATAGTAACTTGAAAGGACAAAATTCTGCGTCGACTGAGAAGAAAAGAAAACAAAAAATGGTCGAATAGTAAACTTTTTACATTCGTTCAAAAAGCACCAAAATTGTTCAAACTTTTTTCTAATGTTATGTAGCTCATAAATTAATGGGAAATGTAATAAATTATAAATGTTAATTGATATTTGGAAAAATATGAGACAATTATTATCAAATCGAGTTTCTTATAATGCATTTTTGGTACGTTATTTTGTTTCCCATTTTTCTTCCATGAGTTTTCAGCTATAAGCTATAGAAGCTATAGCTAGCTTCTAATTATAGAAGCTATAGAACAGGCTCAGCCCAGAACCCTCCGACACCTTACAACTCACAACTCACGCAGATTCAAAACATTGGAGAACCTTATTACAGGCGTAACCTCGAAAAGGTTTTGAAATTTATTGAACACAGCATTTCTAGACCTAATCTTGACCTCTTCACCAAATTTCAACATTCTCTGCCAATTGGTTCTAGAAAAATCTAAGAAAAACTCCGAAAAATAGTAAAACGCTAATATTGAGCTTAACCTTGGGAAGTATATCGGGTCATAGTTTGAATCTTGATTCAATATCTTCCAAATTAGTTCATCTATAATCTCGCTGAACCATTGGATTTACAGTAAGGATTAAGCGTATCAAGGCGAAAGATATGCAACCCGCAATACATCTACAATTTTGAAAAAACTGATTGCTGGCGTAATCTTGAACAGATTTCAAAAATATCGCAACTTAACATTTCTATACCTTATCTGAACCTGCCCACCAAATGTCAACATTTTCTACCAATTGGTTCTCGATAGAAACGAAGAAAAACTATAGAAAAAACCAAATATTTGGTGTATCCTTTGGAAGTTTCAAAAATCCATTGTTAGTACGCGTCTAACGATCCAACTGAACATGCATGCCAAATTTGAACGCATTCGGTTTGGTAGATTTTTAGTTATTTTGTTTGTTTGTTTGTCAATGGCGCAACAGCCCTATGAAGGGCCTAGCAGCTGGTTGCCAGTTACCAACTGGTAACAGTTTATGCTGGTTGCATATTCACCAAACTATACAGTCCGTTCAAGCAAAGAAGACACCCCGGCAAGACGGTAAAACGACTCCAGCCCGGCCAATACCGACCCTGAAGCCATAAATTCTCGAAAGAACCCAAAGCCCCCGAACGAACACCGACCGAGCCGGAGCCATCCCCACCCCGCCAGAATGCCCTCCCAGCCCGGACAGAAAATACAGCAGGCGAATAATCATCAACCAGGATAGAGGTAACGTGTGGTTAGCACGTCGATCCTCTCAACCATAAGCCAGTCTTCACAACCAAGTGAAGATGCAGAACACCTCTGAATAACATGCAGTTAATCAGTTAGAGTGTAATTCAACAATTACTATTCCTCCAGTGACGGGAAACGACTGACTGTCTTTACTAACGACAGCCAATCTCCCAAAGGAGGAGAAGATTTTTAGTTCTTCTACAGTTAATGAATGGTTGAATGAGTGCCATTTCGATTTTATAGATATAGATAATCACGCATATCCTAAAAAAGAAGAGGGACAGTGGTCCACCCAGCCAAGGCTTGGAACCGCCACTGCCTTCCGCCACAATATAATTATTACCTTTGAAGTTAGATGGATGATATGATCCAATAGTTTTGATAAGGCAGGTATAACACAATAATAGTTCTATGACATATTTATATTATTAAACATCTGTGGTGATGAAATTACCGTATAATGAACCAAATATTATATATTATAAATGATCATATTCTATGTCATATGTTCTCCTATAGAGAACATATTATAATATCTTTTTTCTACAACTGCGCGTAAAACAAGATTTTAGGAGCTGAATTCTCCTCGTAAAGAAGCCCATTTCTGAGGAGAATCTTCATTACGCTTGTCAACAATCTGCGCATGCGCAGTAGAATTACTTCATGCTCGCTAAGCATATGCGCATGAGCAGTAGAGTTACTTTATGCTCGCTAATCAGCTGATCATGGCTCGCCAAAAGTATGTCAGGTGTAGTCATAACATAACCTAACGAAAGTCAACAATGTCTGATTTTACCTGTACCGGTAATTACACAAGAGTAATTTAATAGTTCGCAGTATTTGAGGACTGAAAAAACTGTAGATTAACAGGTTCATGCAGTTGTAGAAAAAATATTGTATATAATTCGCGCGTAATGCTTCTTTATCGCTCTTGCAACATTATCTTGCTCTGTTACGCGTCGCGTGATAACTGTTTTACGCAAGCGATAAAGTCGCGCATTACGCTCTTAATACATAAATAGCTATTATAATAGATGTATGACATAGAACTATTATTGTGTAATAGCGGCCTAAGCAGTAATAATACAGAGTCGAAAATCTATATAGGAAGGAAGCTCCTTGAAACGAGCCATTTACTAGATGATGTAAGTCAAGGTAAATAGAATATAATTTCTATTCTTATTACCTTGATGTAAGTTATTGAAAGAATCAGGAGTTTGATAAATAATTACCGGTATCTGGATTCTAGAATATGTCTCATGAACATGTAGAGACGTTTTTCTGAAGAAATACACTACGTCATAAAACTTTTGATTTAAAAGTCCCAAATTATGAAATTTATTGCAGTGAGTTTATCTCATCTGACAATGCCGAAAATTGAGGGACAATAAGTACAATATTGGCTTTCTAAAACTTACGTTGTTTTTATTCATTAATATTTTAATTTTGTATTAGGAATATAGAAAGATCATTTCCAATATGGCGGCGATCCATGCAAATGTCCCTTGATACAAGCTTTATTTCTGTTTCAATTTTGGACTCTGCATCATAAACAGTTTATAAACAGTGATTAAGGAATGGAATTTGTAGAAGAAGGTGATATTTACGTAGAAGCAGCATGATGGAAAAATGGATAGTTATGAGTAAATAAACTATTAAGATCGTGAAGATAGTAAAGGTGGACGATCCATCCATGTCCATTAGCTTCTTGATCTGAAAAGTAAAAAAAAAAAAATTGCATCAATCACACACCATGGACATTGAGCAGAATAGGGAAAAGCACTGGCGGCTCGTGCCCACAAAACAGGTGAAGTGCTGTACAGTAAAAGATACAGGCTTCAAAAATAATCAATTAGGATAATTTTAAATTTAAATAGACAACAGTCATGCAGGACATTTAAAAAAAAAAAAAATTGGAACTGATGACAGTGTTTAGCCTCTGTATTTATCCTTTAGTGTTGCAAGTGAAAAATAATGAGGCCAATTTTCCTAGACAATGCACTTTACATGACTATAATACCAGAAACCGTAATAACTGTATTGTAAAGGAACATTGTAAAGAAAAGTACAAACAAATAAATAAATAAATTTTATTTACTCAAGAATTTGTTACACAAACATGGAGTATTGTCAGAATATATTTTCAGTTTCAGACCTCAATAGATTTCAGATCAGTCTTTTAGTTTTAGAAACATAACATTTCTAGTTGAAAGCTCTAATCAATATCAAAAGTTCTCACAAAATAAAGTAAATGGCTCAGATAATATTGTAAACAGATAACATAGCCAGAATTTATATCACAGTAAACAAGAAACATACATTTAGAACATCTATATCACAGTTCAATGAAAAATCACAGCCTATATGTCAAACTCAGCTTCATTTAGAAACTCAACAACAGAATAAAATGGTTTCATCTCAAACCATTTTTGAAGTCTACTCTTATATTCATTATAAGGAGCAATTCTTACATTGAGAGGCAACCTATTATATAATTTTAAACCACCAACAAGCCAGTGATCTTGTGTCTTTTTAAGTCTACACCGAGGGACATTAATAATATGACTAGATCTCACATTAAAGCTGTGCAAAGAGCCACGTTCATCATAGTTTAAAATGGGTTTCTTAACATGTATTAAAGCTGTTAATATGTACAGGCTGTGAACAGACAATAATTTCAATTGAATAAAAAGAGGTCGACAAGATTCTCTGGGACCCTTTCCCAACATAGCTCTTAAAGCTCGCTTTTGACAAATTAGTATTTCTTTTACAGAGGAAGAATGACCCCATAGTTTAAGACCATATTCTATGTGACACTGAAACAAAGCTATGTACACAGTTCTCAATTTATCTAGAGGAATAGTGTCTCTAAGTTTCCGGAGAGCATAAGTAGCTCGAGACAATTTAATACAAACACCATTCACATGAGATTTCCAGTCCAATTTTGGGTCAAGATGGATCCCAAGAAGTTTTACAAATGGTACCTGATTGGTGAGTCCACCCCTTAGACCACAGATAATTCGGTGAGTTTTTGTCTCATTGAGAAGCAGCCCGTTTGCAGAAAACCATGATGCTGTCTGTTGAAAAGAATCATCTTCAACCTGCTTCAACATCTGCAGATCAGCATGACTTGAGATTAGTGTTGTCATCGGCGTAGAGTACTGTTCTGCAGGGGACGCTTGATGGCAGGTCATTGATCATACAGAGGAAGAGAAAAGGTCCCAAAACAGATCCTTGCGGAACGCCAAATTCAACTGCCCTTGTATCAGATGTTGTGTTGGAGCAGCTAACAAGCTGTTGTCTACCACTCAGATAGGATTCAAGCAGCCTCAGTGATTCATTCTGGATACCATATTTCTTCAATTTGGACAATAAAAGTACGATGTGATACGCAGTCAAATGCTTTTGTTAGATCACACAGAGTCAGTTGAGTGAATTCACTTCTTTCAAATGATGACAAAACACACTTGACAATGTCCTCAACAGCCATTGTTGTAGATTTTCCCCGTCGAAAACCAAACTGATTCTCTGATAACAGGTTATTTGCTTCAAAATAGTCAACCAATTGCAGCAACAATAAATATTCAAATAGTTTTGAGAGAATTGGGACTATGCTAATAGGTCTGTAATTCTCAGCCATGGATCTATCCCCTTTTTTGTGAACTGGTATCACATTTTTGATATTTTAAGACAATCTGGGTAGTGGCACTCCTTTATACTCTGATTGAATAATATTGTAAGTGGTGAAATGATAAAATGAATTATTTTCTTCAGAATGAAATTTGAAAACCCATAAATGTCAACACTTCTTGAGTTTGAAAAAGTATTCACAGCCCTTAAAACATCATTCTCACTTACTTCACTTCATCTGAAACGACACTCAACATTTATATTGTTCTCTGGAACATCAGTCATTTGTTGAACATTTCCAGTAATTGCTGCTACCGAGTCTAAGAAAAAATCGTTCAGATTATTAGGGTGTATCTCTATTTTATTACAGTTGTAGGCTTTTGTTTCCTGTTTAACCAGTTGCCAGACAGTTCGACATTTATTAGAAGAATTTATTATAAGTTCACCAAATGCAGATTTTTTAGCCTCGATTATTTTCTTTTTGTAGAGCTTATTTAGTGACACATAAGCTTGTTTATCCTGTGGGGAGCTAGTAATTTTGAAGACACTGAAGAGAAAAAGAATTTGTTCTTTGATGGCTCCTAGTTCAGCAGTAAACCACACATTTTTCCTAGCCAATTTCTTCTGTCTCTTTCTGAGAGGAAAACAATATTCTAATTTATTTTTCATGTGTAGAATGAATTGATGAAAAGCTACAGATGATACAGATCCCATAACAGCTAACCAATCAGTTTGCAGAAGTTCCATGTAGAATAAATTCAGATTCGTTTGACTATATTGTCTTGTAAAAATAGTTTTATCATCACATACCTCCTCACTCCTGGGTACTTCTATTTCCATTATTATTGAAAGATGATCAGCAATGCAAAGATCCTTTACCTCAACATTGTAGTGCGTTTGGTCAAGGCTGGTGAAAATGTAGTCAAGATATGACGTCCCTCTAGTAGGAGAAAAACCTGAAGGAAACAAATTGTAAGATCTTAATAATGTCAAAACATATTGTGATTTTGAGTCATTCACCTGTAGATCAACGTTGATATCAGTAGCAATAAGAAGATTAGCATTATTTCTGCTCAAGTAATGAAGAATATTTTCAAAACATTCAAGAAAGTTTTTGAAATCACCATTTGGGGATCTATATACTGATACCAGGATACTGTTCATATCACATATTAATACAGCACATGCCTCGCAATGCTTTTCAGAGCAAAATTGATCAACGTGAAGCTCCTTAAACTTGACTTTTTTCTTCAACATAATACACGATCCACCATTTTTGAAAACAGAACGGCTGAAAAAAGCACCAATTATGTAATCTTCAGGAACATGCAACACTATCTCATCTGCATGCAACCAATGTTCACACATACACAAGTAGTCAGGTTTTTCTGTATGACACACAATCTCAAGTTCTGTATTTTTATTACATAGACACTGCATATATGTGAATCAATTTAAGAATGTAACTGGCCAACATAAAATTATTTATGGGTATAAAATTTATTACGTACTTGCCAGCTAACATAAAAATGAAACAGAAATTAAACGTTTTTAAACTGGAAAAGCACTTAATGGATTTGGAATTACATAACTTTGAAGAATCTTATAATTTTAATACATCTTGGACAAATTTTGACATTTCACAATTGTTTTTAAATTTTATTATTTAGTTAAAATAATATTCAAGACACATTCATGTACATTGCTATGTATGTTTTGAATAAAGATTGATTGATTGATTGGCTCTGGCAACTAATGTACACGAAACAGATGAAGTGCCCATGTCTTTTACTGTACAGCAATGTGCACCACAAGGCTTTTTCACCGGAAAAGCCGTCTTGGTGGTATTGTTGATGTTGTTGAAGGTGAATAGGTGACTGAATGAAATTAACAGACAACTCTTAGTTAAATTCAGCTTTGTAGGGACCAGGGCCGGCCTAGGGAGTTTGGGGGCCCCTTGGGGGTGTGGAATACCCCTCAACCAAGAGGTGGTTTTTTTTAATTATTTTTCAGAAAACAAGCAATTTTACTTGCTATTTTGACTCAAAAACCTGAATCACTTCATACTTCATTGAGTGTAATAATTATTCAGACAACATAGGCCTAAATGTATTTTTCATGCACTTGTCTACTGAATAAAGGAATTGAGACTTCAACAAATATATCTTTTTCGCCATACTCGTATGTAATACACAACTTTTCAAGCTAGATTTGTGTTTGGAAAATTGCCATTTACAGGAGAATCAAAGATCAGCTGTTCTGAATGCGGGAATAATCATTTTGATGATTATTACAGCACTAGTCATCATCACAATGATAATTACAGCACTGAAAATCTAGCACAGCTTTTTTTCCGAACTCCGATGTATGAATAAACGAGTCAAAGGAGCCGCCATGACAGTTCACTGTGTGTGTTTGTTTTGTGCTACTGCTAGTGTTGTGTTGAGGTTATGTTGGCTTCAGTTAATGTTTCCAGTTGTTTAAGGTTTTGATAAATCCTTCTCAATCTAGTATGACGAAAAAATGTACATAATTTGTGTGGAGAAGTTTACAAACTCATAATTATTTTCCAAACTCGCCTACGGCTCGTTTGGAGAACATAATTATTCGTTTGTAAAAACGCCTTTTCCACACTCATCTATATCTATATAAGCGAAATGGCACTGACTGATTCGCTGATTCACTGACCAGGGCCCTGGCTTATAAAGCTTTACAGCTTGTTTTTCTGTTGAAAAACAAGTGATTGGGATTGTAGATTCACCAATAAAACTCTCAATTTACAATGTTCCAAATTTTGGAAAGAATCAGCTGTTGAATCAACGATCAGCCAAAAATCCCTAGAAGACCCTAACATTCGAATCCAAATGGCCGCGATGGTTCTAGTGGAATAGGAAATCCCATGTAAATTGGTGCAGATGATAAATTCACGATTTCAGCTGTTCAAACTCGAACCATCACGGCCATTTCAGATCACAAGGCTAGGGTCTTCTGACTTGGTTTTTTTATTACGATTTTCTTTGTAGGTTATGATACTATTCTAGTGACAAAAATTATTCCTATTCAAATCTCACTATAAAAATAATGGTCGATATTTATTATTAAATATATTCATGATAATAAATCAATTTATACATTAAAATCATTAAATTAGGAGCAAAGTTTTGGTTTGAAAGGAATAGCATTGGACTATTCCAAGATTCTATTTACTTGAGGTAAATTGGTTTCATGTCATTTTCTTAATCAGCTGGTACTGTAGAATTTTCTTTTTATTGGAAACGTTTATGAGACAGAAACGCCCATAAAATCCACGAATTATGATTAATGTGGATTGTAAAATGTTTATAAGCCAGGGCCCAGAACTAAAAATCTACTGAAGCAAATGCGTTCAAATTTGGCAGGCATGTTCAGTTGGACGTTTAGACGCGCGCTAAGGAAAGATTTCAAAAACGTTTCAAGGATACGCCAAATATTTTAGTTTTTCTATAGTTATTCGGCGTTTTCTCAATTTTTTCGGGAACCAATCGGTAGAAAATTTTGATATTTGGTAGGCAGGTTCAGATAAGGTCAAGAAATGTTGTGTTGGAATATTTTTGAATTCCGTTCAAGATTATGCCAGTTATCAGTTTTTTCAAATTGTAGGTGTATTGCGGGTTGCATATCTTCCGCCTTGATACGACTAATCCTTACTGTAAATTCAATGGTCCAGGGAGATTATAGATGAACTAATTTGGAAGATATTGAATTAAATTTCAAACTATGTCCGATATAGTTCCCAAGGTTACGCTCAATATCAGCGTTTTACTATTTTTTGGAATTTTTGGATTTTGTCTTGGATTTCTTGAGAATAAATTGTTAGAAAATGTTGAAATTTGGTAAACAGCTCCAGATCATGTCTAGAAATGCTGTGTTAAATAAATTTAGAATCCCTTCTGAACGGAATTTGCAGGCGAGCGAAGCGAGCCTGTTTGACTTAGCTTACACTGCCAGAGGTTATGCAGGCGAGCGAAGCGAGCCTGTTTGACTCACTGACACTGCTGATACTGTCGGGGGTCCAGGGGGCGGAGCCCCCTGGCTAGGCGGAGAAGGCGGGCGAAGCGAGCCTGCCGGCTAGTTATGTAATTACAGGACAGCGTTGTTCATTTATGTTTTGGATTATTCAGCATTCTCAAAGTAATATTTATAATGCACAGCCTATTACTTATAATATTTATGCTCAATATTTATTTAATAATAAATATCAATTAGGCTTTATAGCTTATATATTTTGTTGAATAAATAATGTGATTGTAGAGAAGCACGATTGATTTAGTATCATTTTTATTTTAATGATATAACATCCAAAATTTTCTTGCTAACAGCCATTTTCTTAGGCATACCTAGATTCCGTCTAGAAAAAAGATCTCTTGCACCTAATATCCCTTCAAGTAAATAAAAATGATAAATTGTGAGCAATGCCTATAGTGAAATACAAGTCATGGGTTTGAATGGAAACATAAAATACTATTTCAGTCAGTAAAAAACTCATAGAGAATATTCTCAAGTCGGTGTTGCAATAAAGAACACAAATGGGAATTCTGTTTCTAAATTGTTTGTACATTTTAATTTTACTTTTTGAGTGTTACTACATTAAGGTGGCGACAATCATTTAGCATACATTGTTCAAGTCTCACATTGAAATTCTGTATTCTTGCTACTTCATTCGGCCAAAGTGACTGTCTGGTGTGCGATGTCTTCAAATGGAATACAGTAGAACGTCGATAATTATTCGGAATTCGGAAGTCTAAAATCCGAACCGTCAATAATCCGATTTCGTCACCAGCAAAAGATAATGTTACGGAACTTGACAGTATCTGATGGCCTTGAGACTCGGGCGCCAGGTGATGGGCAGGCAGGGGGATGGGAGGCTTTGTGTCAACAAGTGGTTGCATTGTTTTGTAAATAAACAACTGTCTGGAAGTCTCTGGAAGTAATTACGGGCCTGCCAGCATTTACTAGAACTCTCTATTCATTTCTGGCACTCTCTAGCAAGTTCATACCCCTTTTATAAAGAGACAGGAATGTTTGCAGAGAGTCAGTTCCTACTGAAGCGTTCAAACGAGATTGTGTCAGCCGTATTGTGTGATAGACGAACCAGACGTTGTATATAGACACTCTATAGTTATATTCATTCTGTCAGTTCTTATTTCTTCTATTCAGTGTAACGTGATAAAGACTGTTCATCATTTCTTAGTGTAATTTGTATTGTGAAACGTTATAAACTCTTGTGCTTTCTTCTGTTCTGTTATAGTTGATCTTGTCAGTGTGCTATAGCAGTGTAATTAATAAAGTTAATCATCATAAATTGCCTCAAGTCTTTTATTATAGTGGAAACCCGTAACAATAAGAATATTTGTACCGTCTGCCCTTGCATTAGTGCAAGTGCACTAATGTGCCCTTGTTAAGTGCTTTACTAGAGATTTTACTGTTCTTGGAAGAAATGCTTTTAATTGATATATTCTATACCTTTTCCAGAAGTAGTTGAGAAAGTATCAATTTAATTTCAGAACATGCCAAATGTAGTTTAGAATAGTGAATTGTATTTCAGAAAAGATCAGATGTAGATCAGAACAGTCAATTTTATTTCAGATGATATCAAATGTAGTTCAGAATAGTGAATTGTATTTCAGAAAGTGTCATTTGTTGTTGAAATTGAAAAAGTTTCAATTTCTAAACCAATATATTCACTGAGATAGAGTCATTTTCCCTTCTTGCTAGAGTGTCTCCTTTTACCTGACCACCTCACTGCTGTTAGCTCCATAGTTCACTGGCGGCTTGTACCCACGAAACAGGTGAAGTGCCCGTATCTTTTACTGTGCAGCACTTCACCTGTTTCGTGGGCACGAGCCGCCAGTGGATGATATTCAATCTGAAATCTTGTGAAACACCAGGGTGTTACACTTTCTTGTGAAACTTCACCCTTAAACATTCGGGACCTTTTTTTAAAAGAAACTATTGTACTTATTAAAAATATATTAAATTATATGAATAATTATTATGGTCCATGAGAATACCTACAAAATTCAAGGGTCTTACGTTGAATTTTGATCAGATGTTTTATTCTCAAATACAAATATTTTTTTTTTTTACCTACAACTGACATTTTCTCAATTCCAAATGATACTTTCTGAAATACAATTCACTATTCTGAACTACATTTTCATATCTTCTGGAATTAAATTGACTGTTCTGATTCACATATGATATTTTCTGAAATACAATTCACTATTCTGAACTATATTTGGCACTTTCTGAACTACTTCTGGAAAAGGAGTAGACCCTTAATAGAAAAAATACTATTTTAAAACAGTTTTTCTCAAATATTTCTGCTGACCCTTTTTGTAAGGTAATTTCGATGATCCGGATAATTTGATAATCTGGATGGGGGTCCGGTCCCAATTAATCCGGATTATTGACGTTCAACTGTAATTTGGTCCATGTTTTTGAGGTTGACAACGGGGACGTAGTTACAGTAGCATCAGCTCGCTATGTTCAAATGCTGAATAAGTTTCTCATAAATTTACTTTGATAATTTCATGAGAATGAGGTGACTCAATTTCAACTAGATGGAGCAACTAGCCATGGAATATGGCTAGAGTATCAATTGAGATTATGAGAAATATTTTTCTGAACCGCTTCATCAGTAGGAATGGTTTTATTCAGTGGCCACGATTCAAGCTCATGTGATTTATTTTTATGAGTATACCTTAAGGGTTTCGAGACTTTTCCAGCAACAATTTATTGAGTGCTTGAAAACACACGAGATTCGTCCAATATCACCAGAAGTTTTACAGCGTGTTGGAATCTCAGTATAAATATGTGCAAAATGCTTGTCGCCACCTTAATTGATAAAACTAAAAAAGTACAACTTAAATGCATAATTCTCATTCGTGCGCTCACTATTTGTTGCTATAAATCACTTTGAAACATTTTCTGTGAGTTAGTGGCGTAACAGTTTTCTCGGGCCCCCCCGCAAACATATTTTTACGGGCCCCCAAAGTGACTTTGATTTATGCATTTTTTTACTACTTCGACCTGTAATGTACCTTATTTAATGTTTATTGTATTGTTTTATGCCAAAAAAGTCTTCTTATATTTTGATCAATAAAGATTAAAGCTCATGTCAGATCTAACAGTCAATAAATTATAGCTTGCTAGTTTGAAATCCCTTCAATTTTGCTAGAAACGAGCAAGCTTTTCAATCATTAGCTGTTACATAGGCCTTTAAATGATTTTTAAATCATATTATTATTTACCTGATTAGTTTGTTTTATACATTGTTATACAGCAGGGCCCTCGCGTGGTGTTCTGGCGCCCTGTGCGAGATTTCTGCAGGCGCCCCCCCATTAACAGACAATCCAACATATTCTAAGACAAACATGATTTAAGCTGCCTTCCATTTTCACATTTGTAATCGCATTGTTGCTTGTTGTGTGGCAAAAAAAGGGTTATCGGGACTTTCTTATTCTAATGTATTGTTTTATATTTTTATGTATTCAGACATGTAATACGTGATAAGCAAAAGCATAATAGAAATGAATAAAAAATAAGTATAGGCTACCTACATTGAGCGAAACTGTAACATTGTACCGTACTTTATCATTGATAGCACTTATAAATGATGCTTGGAAATTCCTGGTTGGGATAAGTTAGAAATGAAAATACTGTACCAAGTACTGTATTAATAAACGTAAAAAAGTTTAGCGGCTCATTGATTATTCAGCTTTCAATTATCAATTGATTTATTTCTTTTTATTTGCTTTAAAGCACATCAGGGAGAAAATTATAAATTCTTCACAGGAAAAATATTGGGAATCATCATAAACCTTGAGTTTCACTGAAATTAATATACTTGTCCTAACAAAAATTGGAAACTTAATAACAAGCGAATTAAATATAGTAGCTATTTTCATCGCCCTCCTCAACTTTCTTGACAAAACATTCGAAATGAATTAGTTCCGAAATAAGCCAGCAGATGGCAGTAGCAATAGGGTGATTCGCTTCGACACCTATTAGACTCGCCTTCAAGCTTCACCTTTGCTAGGCCATGATGACGTAATGGCATCAGCCAATGAGAGGGCATTGTGGGCGTGGACTTGTACTGGCTTGTGATTGGTCGAAAGAGTGGAGGGAGTTGTTAGCCATCAATAGGAATGAATTTAAGAGGGGCGTTTCTCAGCTTACATTGAGTAGTGTGAGGTGGTCAGCCATCAATAGAGTTAAATTTAAATGTACGATTACCAAGCGGCAGCTAGAGCCGCGCGGCTTGAGCTACCCGGTTCTAAATCCGCTGTTATATACAGTACCGTAGTTGATTTCAAAATTAAATTTTTTAAATAAAAGTAGATTTCATTTGAAGGGTTTTGTACAATTACCATACACTGAAATATTGAATTTTTGTAAGTTTTATCTTTGCTTAAGTTGAATTACAATTGTTGACCTACATTAAAAATAAATGACATTGACTTACTACGAATCTTCAGGCAGAATAACAAACATTCAGTAGAGCATGGAAATATTTTATTTAAAGAAATATATTACCGTACGACAAAACTACTGTAGAACAAGAAAAAGGAATGTAGAATAGAAAAATGACACGAATGTCTTTACTTGAATTTTTAAGATCTTTTTGAGTTGGAGGAAGCTTATGCTTGAATCGTCTGTTTCAAATCAATTTCTCTAGCCACTTTACTTTCAATACTTAATAAGCTGAGCCCACTAAGTATTTTTGTGACATGACACTTGGAAGGTTGTTCAATTAGACATTGGACACTTGGACCTTGTTCAATTTTAATTTTGAGAATGTCTTTTCAGCAGAGCTTCCGTTACTGGTATAGTTGAAAACAAAATGTATGCTATGCATACATCTGGGGTTTTGCGAGCAATAGAGTAATTCCACTGGTGGTTCATGATCACGAAAGAGCTGAAGTGCTGTACAGTAAAAGATACGAACAAATCACCTGTATGGATGTGGAGTAATACTCAATTGATAAAAGTTCACTAACTTATCTCACTGTTTCCTTTTTTGATATTTCTTATAATTATTGCAGAGTCCTTCTTGGACTTAGCATTCCATGGAGAAAATCTATGAGGTCTTCTTCATAATTATACAGTGGATCATTTCTATCTCACCGACTCGCGGGCCCGGCTGTTACGCCACTGCTGTGAGTTTTATTCTATCACCTGAAATAGTACCATTTGACTGCCCCACCTTTCACCAGAATGTTTAACAAATCTGGGGGCTTCCTAGCTCGGGGGCCCCTGGCGATCGCCAGGTTGTCACCTTTGCCAGACCGTCCCTGGTAGGGACAAACTTTGAAGAAAATACTCGAATAACGGTTTTATATAATTATTATACAGAGAGTTTCAGGAGAAATGTGCATTACTTCTCAGGCTGATTCCTCTCACCAAGTAGAGATAGTAGTTCCATGGGACATCGCCCAAAAACGCTTTGCTACCGACATAATAATAGTGGAAAAATGTCATTAAAAAAGGCAAGTATATTGCCTGTCCAACCAAAGGAGACATTTTGGCAAGATAGGAAAATGCCTTCAGCTCAGTCAATATTGTCAGGCATGTCCAGTTGGACCGTTAGACGCGTACTAAGAAAGGATTTTTAAAACTTCCCAAGAATACCCCAAATATTTGAGTTTTCCTATAGTTTTTCGGCGTTTTCTCAATTTTTTTGAGAACCAATCAGTAGAAAATGTTGAAATTTTGTGGAGAGGTTCTCTTAGTTCTAGAAATATTGTGCTCGAAATTTTTTCCAAAATTGTAGATGTATTGCGGGTTGCATATCTTCCGCCTTGATACGGCCAATCTTTACTGTGAATTCAATGGTTCAGCAAAATTATAGATGAGCTAATTTGGAAGATATAGAATCAAGTTTCGAACTAAGTCCGATATACTTCCCAAGGTTACGCCCAATGCCCAATGCTGTACTAACGTTTTAATATTTGACGGAATTTTTTTTAAATTGAATTTCAAATTTCTTTATTTGTCCAAAATAATATAACATACATAAAATATATACAGTACAAAATACAAAATAATATAATACAAAATCATATAGCCTAACGCATAAAAGATCATTGGAGCAAATAAAGCCCAATGTAAAATACCTGTATGGGAAAAATAAATGTACATTTCATATATTCTCACTCAAAAGACAAACCGTGGCCTGGAATACAAACTAAAAATAACGTCTAATTCAAATTATTGAATTTGAATACAGTATTTACAAACATAATAGGTTTCAAAACAGCGGCGAAACTAGAATATTTTATAAAAAATGCTAAATTAAAAAAAAATCAAATAGTCGAACATAATACAAATGATATAAGGTATAAGGGGAAAATTTATTTAACAATTGTATTAAAATAACTTTTCACATCATCCTCCATTAACAAGTGTGAGTGAACGTAATAATCTACGAAAATTGTTTTCCACTACACATTCCTTGATATTCGACGGCAGGCAATTGAAACATCTTGTGAATAAGTAGAATTTTTTAAATGCGGTCAAATTAGGTTTTGGCACAATAACATTCAAGCTGTTACGAAAGATTCTCGGTGTTCTTCTTAGATTTTCCGAGAACCAATTGGCTAAGAAAGCATTTCAGAAACTTTTCAAGGATACGCCAAATATTTAAGTTTTTCTATAGTTTTCCGGTTTTTTCGCAATTTTTTCGAGAACCAGTCGGTAGAAAATGTTGATATTTGGTAGGTAGGTTCAGATAAGGTCTAGAAATGATGTGTTAAAATATTTTTGAATTCCGTTCAAGATTACGCCAGTAATCAGGTTTTTCAAAATTGTAGATGTATTGCGGGTTGCATATCTTTCACCTTGATACGACCAATCCTTACTGTAATGTAACTGTAACCTAACTGTAACTGTAACCTAACTGTAACTGTAATTCAATGGTTCAGTGAGATTATGAATAAACCAATTTGGAAGATATTGAATCAAGTTTCAAACTATGTCCGATATAGTTCCCAAGGTTACGCTCAATATTAGCGTTTTACTATTTTTCGGAATTTTCAGAGTTTTTCTTGGATTTTTCGAGAATAAATTGGTAGAAAATGTTGAAATTTGGTATACAGGTTCAGATTAGGTCTAGAAATGCTGTGTTCAATCAATTTCGAAACCCTTCCGAGGTTACGCCTGTTACAAGGTTTTCCAATGATTGGAATCTGCAATTTTTTATTTTTTCACGAAAACTACTGAACTAAATACGTTCAAATCATATACCCAGGTTGAGCTGAGGTAATACAACAACTAATTCAGAACGATTACACAAAAAACCCTGTTAAGTTATATGATGATCAACGCAAATCCATTCGAATGGAATTTGCAGGCGAGCGATGCGAGCCTGTTTGTCTCAACTGACACTGACAGAGGTTTTGCAGGCGAGCGAAGCTAGCTTGTTTGACTCACTGACACTGCTGATACTGTCGGGGGTCCGCTCTGGCTGGGCGGAGGCGAGCCAAGCGAGCCTGCCGGCTAGTTTATTATAACTATCATCAACAGTTTTTAGTGATAGGATGATGACAAAGGAAGAAATTCAAATTCTTCCTAAGAAAATGTAATTGAAAATTATTATTTAATTAGCAATAAATACAAATCAATTTCCTTTTGAAGTACATGAAAATACATGCATATACAGTATCACTATATTGACTATACATCATTCTTGAAGACTTGAGACGAAGTAAACAAACCCACAATGTAAACAAATAGGGCTGCTACTGTTAGTGTACTGCTACTGTAATCATAGCAAAGATACGACAAAAAAATTAGCGACACACACGCATTGCCAATGCTATGACAAGTTCGTGCTACGTCGCTTAAAGGTTAAGCTTTGTCGTGGGTAAGTAGTCAACCCACACTTTACACGCTCACGAAATGAGTTTGTTTATTTCGTCTTAAGCATAACCACCTTAACTAAGGCCATGGCTTCAAAAGTGGCAACTTAAGTTTCTTTTTCGTTTGTCAATGGCTCAACAGCCCAATAAGGGCCTAGGCCTACCAGCTGTTCAACAGTTTAATATCCACTCCACTATAAAGTCCGTCCAAGCAAAGAAGAAATCCTGGCAAGACGGGTAAACGACTCCAGCCCGGTCAATACCGGCCCAAAAGCCATAAGTTCTCAAACAGAACCCACAGTCCCCGAACCAACACCGACCGAGCCGAAAACGGCCCCCACCCCGCCAGAATCGCCTCCCCACCTGGACACACTATACAGCAAGCGGATAATCATCAAACAGGTTAGAGGTAACGTGTGGTTAGCACGTTGATCCTCTCAACCATAAGCCAGTCTTCACAACCAAACAAGATTAGAGTAGGAAAATAGGACCATTTAGAAGCATTGAAATCATTTCTAAATTAGCTGTTCCAACGGATACGTTTCCTATGTGCATTCTTACATTCCTTTATTCTTTATTCATACATCGATACAACTACTTGAATTGGGAGGAAAAAATAGGCATAGCCTTTGCTATTCCTCTCCCAAAAAATTCATCATAAAGTCAATATTCTCCAAAATGAGGTTATGATATAATAGCACTGAGTAAACACATAATTTGAATTGCTACAAATCATAGCTATCTCGAGACATAATTGTCTTTTTTCAATCTTTTATGCTCAACACCATCAGCATAATCTAGTACAGAAAACACAAGAGGAATTCTATAAGGAGAATTAATGATCATATTTCGTGTGAGTATTACCGTGTGCTTAAAGGGAGAAAAATCAAGTCAAAGTGCATGATTTGTAACTTTGTAACTGTACTCAATGCTATCATATGGGTATGGTATAGTCTGTAAAATCAAAGAAGACCCTCTGGCAAGATGGGAAAATGACTCTAGCTTGGTCAATATTTGTTTTCAAGAATCATAGATAGATAGATGAATAATTTATTCATTCTGGATCAAGAATAATTATAGATGAGGTCTCAATTGTAGATCAAATTGTTTCCTACAATTCGAGATAGAACTGATATGAACTTTTGAACCAATATTGACCGAGCTTAAGTCATTCTCCCATCTTGCCCGATGGTCTTCTTTGCTTGGACAGACTTTACTTACAGTAGTACAATGTTGCCATTTTATTAGGCCCGGACCTTCTATTAAAGGAGCTTGTCTCAAGTGATCGTCAACAGGGTATATAAAAATAACAAGAACTTGTGAAAACAAATAATTTTCTCCAAATACCTTGAATGGTGGAGACAGGTATCGTTTAAACAGTCGCGTGTAGATAGATCTTCACCAATATTATCACAATAGCAATGCGAATCCAGTAAGGATTGTTTATAAGAAAGTAAGCGAGAATCAAAAACATTATACAGTAGAAGATTTCATCCCATAAGCACATCTTCCGATAATTTTTGTTTGACCTGAAAAGTGCAGAAAATCCCTCATTAAATGCACATCTCTCTACAGTAAAAGGTGGGACAATAATTGTAGAAATTATTTCTACAAAAGTCTGAGGAATGGTCGAACATGTTTGGAATTCAGGAGAAAACTTAGCCTATAATTCGACCTTTCTTGTCAGCAACTTCTCGAACTCAGCAAATAAAAACACAATTTTTTGGCAAATTGTTGAATTTTTTTAAAATAATTTCTCTTGGTTTCTATGATTGCAGGTTTGACATATAGGGATCGGACTCTTTACTATTCGATTTGAAATTGAAACACAAATATTTTGAAATTTAGTCAATTCTACACTGTTCATGGTTGAGAACCAATTTGTCTTCAAGCCGACTCAGGGAGCGTTCATAGTGAGTTGAAAAAGGAAGATGAAAAGTAAGATGAAGAGCGAGATCTAAATGAAGGAAACCTGAAGATGTTTGACTGTGATTGGTGCGTTCCCAGTCCATAGATTATTTGGCGAAGCTTTTGAATATAGAGAAAATAAATGGTATTATTATTATAATTATCATAAAATAAAATAGCCTAAATTCACAACTCAATTGTAAAGATTGCGGAGTGACAGACCAACAGGGGTAAAACTCCCATCTGAGTCTCCAATTTAATACTGTAGAAGATCATGAATAATCCCTCATTTTGACTCTCCAAATGGATTTTGGATTTGCTGGAAATGTTTTTAAAATTATCTTTTGAATTTGGGGTCCTTGTCTTTAGTAATCTGGGTACTACATGTAGCCTATATTTCTCATTAATCTCATACGGTACAGAGCAGAATAGCCATACAATAGTGTTCCAGAATTCCCTTCCAATATTCTAGGGCAATCACTGGCGGCTCGTGCCCAAGAAACAGGTGAAGTGCTCGTATCTTCTGTACAGCACTTCACCTGTTTCGTAGGCACGAGCCGCCAGTGAGGGCAATGTTCCTGGGTGAGAAACATACTACAGTATCTTAATATTTTTAAACTGTCTGAAGTTTAGGATAACTTATTGTTGACTAATATTTCGAATCAACTAAGATCATTATTGATGAAATAGCTAGGATTTTCTAGGACGCTACCGTTTCTTCTAGGACGCATCAAAAACCTCACAAATCAGGATTTCGAGGAACTTGTCTTTTGAAAGATTGCTTAATTGTTTGTCTCCTTCAAATCCTTATTATTTTTGAGAGGTTTGAGCACGTTTTGGACGAAGAATTAACTGAATATTTCTTCTGGAATAAATTGAATTCAAAATATTTGTGAGACAATCAACAGGACAAAATAAAGTTCAGGAGAGAGACAGTTTGAAATTTCATAGAGTAATGGCCATCTCAGCTCTCCTGTATGGCTCTGAAACCTGGGTACCGAGAAATAAACAATGGAGCAGGTTAAAAGTGGATAAAATGCAATAAAATTCTTGAAAGCAGTAAAGGGGTGTACCAGAGAAGAATTGGAATGTTGAAATAAGACAGGAACTCAACATATTCTCCATGAGGCAGAATATCGGAGACAACAAACAGACCTAGAAAGTCCATGTTGAATGGATGGAACAAGTCAACAATAAGGTATCCCATCTCTATCCCTCAGAAGTTGAAAAATTGAGTTTTCCTAGCTTATTTTGATCACCTTCGAAATAACCATTAAATTGGTCTTATTGAATTTCTCAGCCAATTTTACATAAGGATTGACCACTATAAGGCCCCTAAAAATATAAAATTTAAAATTCATAGAGAAATGTGAAAACATAAATTCGGCTGTGTGAGTAATTGAGAACTTTGGGACAGTTTCAAAATAATATTTAGATAAATGTTTCTTACCCAGGAACAATGCCCTAGAATGGCCTAGAATATCGATAGGGAGCTCTGAAGCACCCTTTATAGCCTAGTTATAAAATTTTGATAAATTTATCTATGCAAAACTAGTTTGTAAGCTAGCTCGGGACGTTAGGGTACTTCCATACTTTACCGTATCCACCCATCCACCAAGTGTTTGGAGCAGATTCAATCTTGTAGGTAGGCTACCTATAATAATTTTGTATTGTGCTTATAGATTTTGGTATTTAAACATTTTTCTTTCTTTTTTTCTTCTTCTTCTTCTTCATCATCATCATCATCATCATCATCATCATCATCATCATCATAATAATAATAATCTTCTTCTTCTTCTTCTTCTTCTTCTTCTTCTTCTTCTTCTTCTTCTTCTTCTTCTTCTTCTTCTTCTTCTTCTTCTTCTTCTTCTTCTTCTTCTTCTTCTTTGTTTTCATCCCATTCTATACTCAAATGGGGTCTGCATTCCTCATTACCATATTTCTTGTATTCCTTATCTTCTATATCTATAAAAGCGAAATGGCACTGACTGTCTCACTGATTCATTAATTCATTCATCACCAGAACTAAAAATCCACTGACCCGAATGCGTTCAAATTTGACAGGCATGTTCAGTTGGACGTTTAGACGCGCGCTAAGAAAGGATTTTAAAAACGTTTCAAGGATACGCCAAATATTTCAGTTTTTCTATAGTTTCAAATATTTATTTATTGACACTTGAGCAATACAATTTATCAAACGAAACAAGTTTTCAAGAAAATGAAAGTATACATCATAAAAAAGATTTATCGATAATGTTTCATATACAAAAATGCCAAAAGCTAAAAAAATGTCAAAATAAAAAATACTACTTGCTAAATTATAAAATTTGCTCGCAAGTAGGAGTAAACCTTATTTATCTATTTATTCAGCTCGCAAGTAGTTTTTCAGTGTTTTCTTATTTTTCCGAGAACCAATCGGTAGAAAATGTTGATATTTGGTGGGAAGGTTCTGATAAGGTCTAGAAATGTTGTGTTAAAATACGTTTGAACTCCGTTCAAGAGTACGCCAGATATCATTTCTTCAAAATTTTAAATGTATCGCGGGTTGTATATCTTTCGCCTTGATACGACCATTCCACAGATAAGATGAAAATGTTTTCAAGCTAGCACGTTATAGATTGAGCTCCCGGTAATTTGCTATTTTTAGTGGGGTTTCGCTAAATGATCACCATCATATTTGACACAAAAGTGCAGTACTGTATTATCAAAATAACTCCGTTAAAACATTCTGTAAATCTACTGTTCAACGTGTGATTTTACGTGTTTTAAGTTGAACTTTTCCATACAATGTCACTACCGAAAAACAAGAAAACTCGTGCCGCCTCAAAAGATAAGCTGTCTCAGTCACCGGCTCATCGATATCAGCAGCAAGGAGAGAGAGAGAAAAGTAGCAGGCCGCAGTCGTCCTCCTCCTGCTTGTCGGTTACCGATAGCGTTGCTGTTGCCATGACAACGCAGGCCCAAATCACGGCGGCAATAGAAGCGCTGCTTTTGAGCGAAAATTTCGTTAATCGTTTCGCCGCTCGAGTTGAGGATCGCCTCTTTAGCAGTCTGGGCGAACTTGGGGGCACAGTCGACGAGCTATCCAAGGAGGTTGCTTCCCTGAAAAATAAGGTTACGCTTTACGCAGCTCGAGCTGAGCAACAGTGACCGGCTGGATGATCTCGCCCAGTACCAGAGAAGAAACAACATCCGAATATCTGGGGTGATAGAGACTGACGACGACGAGGTGACAGCGGAATCGGTGGCGAGCCTACTCAACGAGAAGCTGGGCACGGCGATCGGCGCGGCTGACATCGACCGGTGCCACCGCGTTGAACGCCGGACCCTCGCTCACCATGCGACGCCACCACAGCGACCCAGGCAGATAATCGTCAAATTTGTACGATACTACGATCGTCGTCAAGTTATTACAAATAGGCGCAAGCTGGCGGTAACTCAAATATTGATCCACGAGGACCTGACTCAGAAAAGACTTTTATTCCTAATGGGGCTCATACACTGGACAATTTTTCCTATTAAAATTAAACTAGCATCAATTGTTCATAGGCACTGCCAGAGTCATAAATGATTAGTGCATTATTTTAATATTACTATTTTGATAGAAACAATTGTTTTTTCATCAATAATGCACTTTTATATCTATCTATCTATGAAGTAACAGAGAAATATATCACCCCTCTCCATAAAAATTGTAGAGCATCGAAAATTGAGTTCAGAAAGTACAAAAAATAGATCATTGACCAATTTTTGGAACTTTGGCAATCACTTCTCCAAAAATAAAACAGGCTACAGCTACAGGTGGTTTTTATTAATATTTTGTTAAGTCAAACATATAAGTTCAAATAGAGCCTATCTTGTATTTCGTAGTCTACTTGGATCACTCTCCATCAAAATAAATACTTCACTGCTCTAAATCCAAATTATTTTCGATACAAAGGACATTCAAGGATAATAGAATAAGGACACCCCTAACTTTCGTACGAGTGAACGACTGAACGGACCATGATAAACTATAGCTCATTGTTTTCAGCTTGAAAAGACGGTTCTACTTCGTATTATCATATGTTGAATTTGTCAAAATTGAAGAATTCCATCACATAGAGTACTTTCAGCTCATTCCTATATACTGAGAAAAAGGCGATTTTCTGTGTTCAAATGCGTCTACCATGTAAGCCATTGATGAGAGAAAGTCGCATTCGAGCATTATTATTATTGTATTCATTATTGTCATATAACTGTGATTGTTTGTCAATCGTAACATGAAACAAGAGATGAAACCAGAGACGTTTGACTGTGATTGGTGGGTTCCCCCTCCATATATTTTGCCCGGTTTTTCCAAGCACACTCAAACATGAGGGACCCTCAAAATTTAAGGGACACTCAAATATTTGAGGGACCCTCAAATTTTGACGAATCGTCAATCAACAGCTGACATTTCCTATGCTTTTAACATAGGAGAGTTGAGGGGTGTATAGAATAGTAGAGGTGGGGCGGAGTGAAGCAGCTGGCTGTGAAAGTTATAATTTTGACGTCACGGAGTTCCTCTAGTCAAAAATTTAGCATTGATTCCCCTATCCTAGAAAAAAAATTGCGCACTTTTTTCCAATTTACAAATTACAGAATTGTTTAATAGGTAAATTTCTTATATGAGCTTGTAGAGAATTTCAAGACCTACATTTTGAGTGATTAAAATCTATAATTTACTCAAATTTAACATGAGAAAACGTCCGTTAACGTGTCTCGGGAATACTCTGCAGCTGGGCTAAAGCAAATTATGAATAGCAATGCTATCGAATGCAATGGTATTATGAATGTATCTTATAATAGCATTGCTACTCTTAATTGCACCAGCCCAGCTGCAGAGCATTCCCGAGACACGTTAACAGTCATTTTCGCATGTTTAATTTGAGTAAAATGTAGATTCAAATCACTCAAAATGTAGGTTTCGAAATTCTCTACAAGCTCATATAAGAAATTTACCTATTAAACAATTCTGTAATTTGTAAATTGAAAAAAAGTGCGCAATTTTTTGTCTAGGATCGGGAAATCAATGCTAATTTTTTGACTAGAGGAACTCCGTGACGTCAAAATTATAACTTTCACAGCCAGCTGCTTCACTTCGCCCCACTTCTACTATTCTATACACCTTGAGTTGAGGGGCCCTCAAACCAGAGTTGAGGGATCCTCAAATTTTAACGAATGCTCAGATAACCAGCTGACATTCTCTTTAAAAAATTTATAAAAGTAATAAATATGGTTATTTTGTTTACATCAACTCGTCAGTACGTTGTAAGATTATGCATTCGCCAAATTAGCAAACATTGAAGTATCTTAATTTATTGTTTGAGGGAGAATCGAAATACACCGAAATATATCGAAATTCATGCCACAATTTATTTTGTCTTCATTCATTTAAAAAATTACAAAATATCATGCCAACACTCGTAGTAGGCTAATGCTGGATTTTAGGTTATCGCTTTGAACTGATAATAATATTATTTTGTTTACAATATGAGTAACGTATGTAAACAATGAGAATGCAGATTTGCTTCAGAAATTTTCAATAAAATGTCAGCTGTATATCTGAGCATTCGTCAAAATTTGAGGGTCCCTCAACTTTGGTTTGAGGGCCCCTCAACTCTCCTATGTTAAAAGCATAGGAAATGTCAGCTGTTAATTGACGATTCGTCAAAATTTGAGGGTCCCTCAAATATTTGAGTGTCACTTGAAATTTGAGGGTCCCACAACTTTGAGTGTGCTTGGAAAAACCGGGCATTGGTGTGACTTTTCAAATATTGAGAAAATAAGAGTATTGAATGGTGAATTAATTGATATTGAAGACAAATAACTAGAATCAGACGAGAAACTTATTTTTGAATTAACATTGAAGCTTCACCTTCAATATAAGCCCCATGGGCTGAAGAACTCACGTACGAACTCTTGAAGTCAACTTATGGCTTTGATAACTTGATGATGAAATTTTCCAGTCAGGTCCACTTCATCAAGTTCGTTGATGCGTCGGATGCCGCGAATAGTCAAAATAGGAACCACAAATCTTACCAATTCGTATATTAAAGCAATACTAGATGGTTCCTTCCTGTGAGGACAAAGTTATGTACTGCAAATCTCTATATATAAAAGCGAAATGGCACCGATTCATTCATGACCAGAACTAAAAATCCACTGAACCGATTGCGTTCAAATTTGGCAGGCATGTTCAGTTGGACGTTCAGACGCGCGCTAAGAACGGATTTTGAAAACTTTTTAAGGATACGACAAATTTTTGAGTTTTTCTAAAGTTTTTTTGGGCATTTTCTTCATTTTTTTCAAGAACCAATCTGTAGAATGTTGAATATTTGGTGGGCAGGTTCATATGAGGTCTACAATAATGTTGTGTTAAAATCCGTTCAAGATTACGCCAGTAATAAGATTTTTCAAAATTGTAGATGTATTGCGGGTTGCATATCTTCCGCCTTGATACGACCAATCCTAACTGTGAATTCAATGGTTCAGCTTGTTAATAGATGAACTAATTTGGAAGATATTGAATCAAGTTTTAAACTATGTCCGATATACTTCCCAAGGTTACGCTCAACATTAGCGTTTCACTATTTTTGGAGTTTTTCTTAGATTCATCGAGAACCTATAATTGGCAGAAAATGTTGAAATTTGGTAAACAGGTCCAGATAAGGTCTAGAAATGCTGTGTTCAATAAAATTTCAATACCTTCCGAGGTTACGTAAGAAGGTTTTCCAATTTTTGAAATCTGCACTTTCGTTTATTCCACGGAAACTACTGAACTAAATACACTCAAATCATATACCAGGTTGAGCTGAGGTAATAGAACAACCAATTCCGAACGATTAACCAAAAAACCCTGTTAAGTGATTAATGATGATCAAAGCAAATCTATTCTAATGGAATTTGCAGGCGTGCGATGCGAGCCTGTTTATCTCAGCTGACACTGACATAGGTTTTGCAGGCATGCGAAGCGAGCCTGTTTGACTCACCGACACTGCTGATACTGTCGGGGGGCCAGGGGGCTCTGCCCCCTGGCTAGGCGGAGAAGACGAGCGAAGCGAGCCTGCCGGCTAGTTTTGACATTCATAGTTTTCAATTGTTGCTATTCCAACTATTCGCGAATACGCTGCAGCCAATGTAGTGCTAAATGTCGCAGAGAATGACTGAACTGTTCTAACAAATTTTAAATATAGATGTAATTTTCTTTTTTTTTTTGCTGAAACTCATTCATACTATATTGAAACTTCATGTAGATATAGAATTATATTGATCGCATTTTGTATTGAATTGAATATACTTTTGTGAATTCTTAAATGTATGAAATTGAAAACCATTCACAATCAGTTCAGATCTTTGTTCAGGAATGGGATTTTCCAATAGTTCAGTATTTTTATTTGGATGAATCAAATTCTATGAATCTAACTACTAACATGCAGTGCTGTATGGAATTGCGGCAACGCAGAGTTTCTTAGTGCAGTAGGTTGCGTTGCACTGCAACCGTAGAACTAAAGCCGACTGCATGCGATATTAATCACATTCCGTATTGAATTTGATGTAAAATTTCGATCTAAAATGTGAAGAATGGAAAGGCAGTTAAATCATGTACCTAAAAACTTTGTTGTAGAGCTTCATTCTCTCCAAGTATGGAATTTATTCAATGGTTCAACGCAAAATATTGTATGTAATTCGCGCGTAATGCTTCTTTATCGCTCTTGCAGAACTGTTTTGCGCGAGCAATAAAGTCGCGCATTACGCTCTTAATACATAACTAGTAGTTCTGTTAACGGTAGACCTCACGAAGTCACCCATGTTCCCTGCATAATAAAAGCACTGTCTGTATTCACGATACCTACGTTCAGATTATGCGTCGATTCCGAAAGTCACAGGCCACAGTCGCGCTCTATGTCGGCATCAGTTCATCACGATTCGTCATAATTTGAGGGTGCTTGGAAAACCGGGTATCAGTCTCTATATTATTGTAATAATGTTTTCCTTCATGCGAAACGGTCCAGTGGCGAATATAAAAAAAATTTGGGGGGGGGGGGGCAGCAGCCACGGATCCAGATCTCTTGTATGGGAGGGGGGGTTTCATGAAATGGGAGGGGGTTCCGGGGACCACCCCCGGAAATTTTCGAGTCGTTGAGCACGAAATACAGTTTGAAGCCCTATTTCTGAGGATTTTTTGTTTTAATTTTCTGAGGTTGATACCCACATGAGCTCTTAGGCTTGTGCGTGGGTAAAGATAAGAGATGACGGATACTTTTTAGATAGCAGGAACCGACGGATTTTATTCTCCTCCAAAAGACAGAGTATGGGCTTATATTTTCCTCCAAAAGACGGAGAGATATACGCTTTATCTATGTGAATGTGATTGGGTTGTGGTCAAAGAATTGTGTACCGGTTATCAAACTCGGGTCCTGTTAGTTAGCAGACCAACGCGTTATCACTCACTCCAACGAGCCGCCTAAATTGATAATACAGCCACGAATTATGATAAAACGAGAAAACGGAATTGATAAAGAAGAGATTATTTGATAATAAAGATTTACTTGAATGAAAATTCCAATAAACCTTGAATGAAACTATTTTTCCAATAGTTGTTGATATTTTCTATAGTAGGCTTGTACCTTTATTTATTGAGAATCTGAACCATAATGATATCATACTTAACTGCAACTCAACAAAATTTCAGAAAAATGATGCTATGGGGAAACATAAATGTTTTGTCATCCAATACCCATCCCTGGAAAACCATTGTCCACCTCCAGGCTCTCTTTGTTCTATGCTCACTTCTCAATGGACGTGTCTGAACTTCATTTTGTATTGTATCATTATCATTCAATCCCTTATGCCTCTTGTTTCATCACTTAAGAATAGGGCCTATAAACTGAAAAAATTTAAACATTTTATAGGCTTTATATCTGCTATAAAAGCCGTAATTCCTGTCTACGTTCCTGAATCTGCACAGAACATATTTTCAATTGTCATTTCAATAGACATTATTTTCATCCGTATAGTCAACTGCTGTCAACTCACGTCTTCTAAAAATTTAAAACTCAACTTAAATTGAGTTAAGCTAATGCTTACAATCAGAATAAAATTATAAATTCAAGTTGTTGGTGAGGGTGAGGATTTTTTAAAATATTTTTGAGTTCAAAGTAAAGTTTGAAAACATAAACCCACAAATTAAGAATTTATGCTGTTCAACTCTCAGCAATCTGCACTTTTTGGTATTTGGTCACCACTTTAGCAGTAGAAGGATGTTTTTTTTTGTTATTTTAGTATTGAAATAGCTTTAAAGCACTTAATTAAACAGTAATTGAAATATAATCTATTTTTCATTTCATAAGAGCGGATTTTTCTTAGTTTTTGAGCACAAAATACATTTTAGAGCACTATTTCTGGAGATTAATAAATAATACAGATTTACATCAGGTGAAGAAATAATCACTATATAGATATTATGCATACTATCAAGCAGCATATTAGGAAGAATTACAGATTGAGGCTGTTGACGTGGTTAGGTAGTTTTTTTAACCCAAAGTGGTGTTTTAGAACTCTATTTTCAATGATTTACAAATGAAAAACAAATACAGATTCAGGCATTATGCTATTCAACCCTCATCAATCTGTATTTTTTGGTCACAAATTGGGCAGTAGAAGAGGACGAAATATCAGTGTTTGAATTAGTGGTTTGGAGCTTCCAATATACATAAAATTGAATATTAAAGTATATATAAAATATTTACATAAAAAATATATAAAATTTTGATAATTTTTCTATTATGAATGTCATAATATCACATGTTTTAGTGATATCAACATAAATAAACTATCAAATCATTTATGGAGTATACCTATATCAGAGAATAGTTCAATCCTTTTTTCCTTTTTTCGTCCTTGATATGAAAATTGCCAAGAAACCTTACATATACATCGACGCGCGGTTTCAAGAGGACCATCCCTGTCAAATTTCATTAGAATGTATTGCCGCGTTCAGTCGTAAATGCGGAACATACATATAAACATATATACAAACAAATGCAAAATCGTCGACTTGAATCTTAGACCTCACTTACGTTCGGTCAAATAGCTACTCTTGATTTGAAAACAGCTGATTTTTGGAATGTTTTCTTAATTTGATTCTATCAGCTGTTAGATTCTCAAAAAAAATATTTATTCACAATATCATATGACCAGCCGTGATTATTGTTTCAAAATATATAGTAGATACCGAAATATATATAGATATTACTGAGAGCTTATCCTTTTTTTCGCCTGGAAAAGGATGAAGTCCCTGGGCCCCAGGGGCCGAGAGGGGCACAAGATACTCTCAGCACAAAAATAAAAAATTTAATCGGCTGCAAAGATATAAAAAATTTTGTATTGAATTTAATAAGAAGTGTATCATTTTTTAATAAATACTATTACAATTCGACAAATTTTTCAGACTTTCAAGGCCCCTGATTAGACATTAGGGCCCCCCATCACAAGAGAGCTTGATAGGGCCCCTCAAATGCTGAAATTCTTCTTCATATAATCTTCTGTGTGGTGATCGAGTCTAGTGCCCAGAAACTAAGGCCAAAAATTCTTCGGATCTCATCTTATGAGACCCTGGGGACCCTGGGTCCTAGTCTACGACATAAGTTACTCACTGGACCCACAAGAATCTGCCTATGAGTGTGAATATCGAATTGACTAGTTACTTATAAAGCACTCGAAGTGCGTAGACTATGATACTGAAATTTTCCTACATGGCAACAAGGTGATTTCATAGCTTTTTTTAATAACAAATTCAATATTCTTCAAGTTTGTATTGTTTTATTTAATGATTCGATTTGCCTCATCAACAAGGTTATACCATAATCTCATTCGGAGTACATCAACTTAATTCAAAAGAATTAACTATAGTTGAAGTGCAGCTTGCTTTCCATCTCCTACAAATTTAAATTTTCCCAATTTGATTATATCACTGTAAAAAATTATTGCCAATGGAAATGGTGTAACTTACTTAATTAGTGCATTGATAGAATGATTGATCATGGTACTTTCAATTAAAATTTCTTATAAGGCTAGAAACTCTCAAAAATATAGCCCCAGAGTTCTTGAAAAAATTTCCCCCTGTCGGGGAGAATACTTCAGCAGGGCCGCCCACAGGGGGAATTGATGGCGCAAGCTGCGCCAACGGCACGAAATTTGGGGGGGGAATCAATAAATTAATTCAATTACAGTAATTTGGAGTTATTATTTTCAATTGTTCACTTTCACATGTAAACGTTTTCTATATATTTGCATAAACCAACTAAATAGAATAATGTCTCTGACAGTTGAAGATGTATAACCAATACATTTCTAAATAATTTACTCATTAGTAGCCTATAGTTATTATAGATCAACAAACGATTCATGTTTACAAATTACCGCGGCTGTCAGGCTTCCGTTTGCCTGAGTTGATGCCATTCCTCAGAATGCACATAAAACTTTCAATAGAATTCAGACCTGAACAGACAAAATCGATTTTAACATCGGTTCCTTTAATTATCCCTTCTTAGTATATACTTGTATTTGATCACTTGACGATATTCAATTCTATACGATGCTCATATGCACATTCAGTTGTTGTTCTGCTGTGCGATTGAGAGGTTGTATTTTTCGTATTCGTAATACAGTACGTGGTTTATGAATTTAAAGTGTTTTCTATTTTTACTTTTGAATTGAACGTAGACTTACTAAATTTTTATTCCAATAAAGTTGAAAATAAGTGGCTGCTGCCTGGGTACAAGCTCTTAAGGGAAGCACGGCTGCAAGAAAATAGTGATAAATCTGGAAATGGAAATAAATATTGACAATTTTCCTTGACAATTTTTCCAACTTATTGTAAATCAGTATATTGTTGCATTTTGATTTGAAATTGAATGTTATATTGGAGAGCATTTAGATATTGTTTTTTTTTCCAACTATAGTGTTAATTTTTTAATTATTGTGTAACCGAGCTCATGGTTTTAAGAATCTCATGGAATGGGGTGGGAAAACGTAAACTTATCTTCACTTGTTTTACTGACTTTATTTTTTATTTATTTTCCTGTTATTTTTTTCTTTCTTATAAATTTTTTGGTTCTTGGAACTGCGTAGATAACACTGATTGATCTTTCCAGTTACACACAGTTAGAACACAATAATATTATTGGTTACTCACAGGCAGTGAGAATAGAAATCAAACGGTGGTTATTTCTATTATCTCTACTCATAGGACTGGAGTGCTTTCAAGTTCTATAAACAAACTATCAATAATTATACATAACAGGAGCAAAACCACACACACACACACACACACACACACACACACACACACACACACACACACACACACACACACACACATACACATTTGATTGTGATATTGGATACTGAGATCAATAGCCTCTTTAGCCTCAGGGTCGCTTCGCTCGCTTTCTCCGCCTAGCCCCCTAGCCGCCTAGGACCGTATAGACCGTATAGGCAGTGTAAATCAGTCAAACAGTCTCGCTTCGCTCGCCTGCAAAACCTCTGTCAGTGTCAGCTGAGACAAACAGGCTCGCTTCGCTCGCCTGCAAATTCCGTTCAGAAGAGATTCGAAATTTATTGAGCACAGCATTTCTACACCTTATCTGGACCTGTTTACCCAATTTAAACATTTTCTGACAATTTGTTCTAGAAAAATCTATGGAAAATTCCAAAAAATAGTGAAACGCTGAAATTAAGCGGGACCCTGGGAAGTATATCGGACGTAGTTTGAAACTTGATTCAATATCTTCCAAATCAGTTCATCAATAATCTCGCTGAACCATTGAATTTACAGTTAGGATTGGTTGTATCAAGGCAAAAGATATGCAACCCGCAACACATCTACACTTTTGAAAACCTGATTACTGGCGTAATCTTGAACGGATTGCAAAAATATTACAACACAACATTTCTAGACCTTATCTGAACCTGACCACCAAATATCAACATTTTCTACCGATTGGTTCTCGAAAAAATGAGGGAAACACCGAAAAACTAAAATATTTGACGTATCCTTGAAAAGTTTCTAAAATCCGTTCTTAGCGCGCGTCATCACGTCTATCTGAACATGCCTGCCAAATTTGAACGCATTATTCGGTTCAGTGGATTTTTAGTTCTAGAGATTGAAGACAAAAATCAGAAAAGTGATGGATAATTTTCCCCGATTTCCTTTTAAAAGATTCCTTATGTCGATTTCCTTATAATCTAGATCGATGGTGGTCTCATAGATTGAACTGTAGATTAATCCAATACGATAATCGAGACCATCGTAGAAAAAATCATAATCGTAGAAATCAAGAGTATGTGAATATCATTAATTAAACTATAGCCTAATTTATTTCAGAAATAGGTATTGGTACCGTACCTGTAACCTTGTATTTTCTGAGAGTATTAGGCCTATGTGCACCCAACATAATGTTCTATTTCAAATCAGTTCAATTTATTACTGATATTGCGTATAATATTCATATTTTAGTGTTCGTAAATAATTTTTATGAATAATTTGAATTCGATCATAGTAGCCTAGTACAAGAGCATACAGGTGCTCTGGTTCTGTCATATAAAATTAGAAATCAATGAGTTTTTTGTGTTCCTTATAGGCTAGTTCATATTCATGATTTTTATTTTCATACTAGTATAATTTCCTTTACTTTTTGAAATTATTTTCTTTGCTAGAAACTGATATGATAGAGCCAGAAGCTATCGTCTATGATTTTTCATTTTCTAAATTCTTCATGATAATTTTGAGCGATTTCTTTTAATTTAGAAGACTTCACTGATTTACATCAGACTATGATTTGTGATTTGTATTACTAATCATAAATATCAATATTAGACTCATAATATAAGTTAAGTGATGGACTGGACAACTAATGAATAGACCATCAATTCGTAAATGTAAAATTCATTCCTCCCAAGTATACTACTGTAATTTTACTTCTTGAATGCATTGTGTTAAGACTCCTCTAGAATAACTACATATGTATGTATGTCAATGGCTTAACAGTCCATGAAGGGCTTATGCCTACCAGCTGGTTGCCAGTTTCATATTCAATAGAGTTCAATGCAACTACAAGAAGACAGTTAGAAGACGTAATTGCATTAAGTGTTTAGGAAGTAATACTCTATATTATTATGAAGTGCGAATTTCTGTCTTGGAATACATGGTATTCTCTATTTCGAGTTTTAGGCTTGAAGTCGAAAGTTACGTCTGATTGAGTACCTATAGTATGTATATAGAAATATTTTAATTATTCCAGTCAATTAAGTCAATGATTTCACTGGTGAATTGATTCTCACGTTTTGTTATTAACTGCCCTTTAGTAAATAAAATAACTATTATAAATATATATTTGCAGTTTGTTGTTTGTAGTATGCCAAGTTGATAAAATAATTCATTGATATCAAATTCATGATTCAAGTGGAGTTATTTGATTCAAGGAATAAATTACAATTAATCTCAATAAAAATGGTGAGAAAGGATTTCTCTTGTTTGTGATTTGAATCGATCAAAGGCAGGCTCTTGGAATGCTAATTTCAATGGCCTTATTTTATAAAAATTTCCCGGGGGGAAAGCCCCCGGACCCCCTTTTCTATATCAGGATGATCAATAGAGTCCTAAAACTGATCAAGACAACCGAACACTTTTTTACAATTAAACGCATTTTACAGCTTATGATATTGATAGATAATATTGTACATGAAAGAGGGAGAAGTTCATTTGATTAAAGAATTTTCGCTACACTTCACGGAAATAAGCTGCTTACCAGTCCCTATGTAGACTAGGAAGTCGTCATTTACATACATAATCAATCAGCTGATGTCCTCGAGCGGAAAGAAGTCCTTTCCATGCAAGGACCACCTCTTTCCAAGCGTGGACAGCTGACGCCATCTAGCGAGAGAAAATGCAACTACAATGGACCATCACTTTCTTTGAAACTGCCAGAAATTTGTCAAAACAAAAAAAACTTTGTGTTACTATTGTACAATTTAGGATGATCGTACAAATACTATCATGAGCTTAAACATTTCTGGACTAAGAAAATCGAGTATTCTGATAGTTATTAAGTAATATCCATTTGATTAAATCAAAAAAAATTGTGATGCAAACTTTCAATACTTAGCAGTTCAGCTTACTCCAGATTCAGCTCAGCCGAAGCTAGTATAGTAAGTTATCTGGTCTTAGCTGTTCTTAGATTTCATGAATCCTATTTGTTTTGTTCATTCATGAAATTAGATTGATAACATTTATTTGAAGTGTAGCGAAAAAATTATACACAACTCGCCCAGGAAGTTTTTTACGGTATTCGGAATTATTCCCAGGCTCGGCAAGCCTTGCCCGGGAAACTTTCCTTATACCGTAAACTTTTCCTTCCCAGGCTTGTGGCGTAATGTACTATAATACTACTATACTGTTAGCCTAGAAATAAAAAGACAATTTTCATCAAGATAGGTCTACAGTATTTTAATACTGCCTGTATCTACGTAAATATTACACAATTAATATGAATTAAGTACTACAATAATAGTAAATTTACTCTTAATTTATCCAGTTTAATTAGAAAGATTACAACGTATTTGAAGTATAACTGCAAACTCCCCCCCCCCCGTTTTCCATTGAAAATAGTGTTGGGGACAAACTTCCTCCCCCCCCCCCACAACCCCTCTGTAGGGGGCCCTTGAGCGAGTATAGCCGACGGCCCATATCCTAGCCAGTCCGGCACTGGATGAAGGAGCCGGTCGATTTTATTGTCCAACGAACTTGACCTGTATAAATGTTCGAAGAATATGTGTTCTGAATTTGAAGTTGATTAATTGAGGCGTTCCAAAGTTATTGTTTAACACACAGACAGACAACGACTTCGGCGTCGAGTCAAAGTAGGAACTTGCTAACGCTCGTTCAATTAATAAAGTTATAAAAATGGGTAATTACAGATTATCAAAGTTAATGGCTTTGGAGGTGATAAGGAGGAAGCGTTTCTGGTACAATGCATGGTTACGAAAGGCAATACAGTACAATATTAATTTGACTTTTTTCTATAGAGTATGTTGCAAACTGGAAAAATGAAATGTCAACGCTGTTGGTTTGGGTGAGAGAGAATTTCAAAGAAGATCTTCTACGTGGAGCAGCAGCTGCTAATACCATACGCATTATAAAATACTCAATTCAACTCTTGGATCGACGAGCTATATGTCAGAGCTGAGTAACCATACGTTGGTGAAATGGGTGATGAAGGCAAGATGCGGATTAATCGATTAAAATTTTAAACCATGGTTGGAAAATAGAGACATGCGCTGTTCGTTGTGTAACAGAGGTGATAATGATTATATTTTTCATTTCATAGCAGTGTGCCCCAGTGTATCTGAATGGAAACGTAAATATTTAGGATCTACTCTATTTGACGAGGAAACCTTCATTTAGATTTTGAACGAAGAGCATTGGGTCTAGGCTAGCACTATTTTGTAGAGACGCTTGGCGTTACAGGTAGCAATTGATACAAGAGTTCAATTACTGATCCATTAAATTTCATATAAAACAGCCTATGAAATTTCTACCTCACTGATTGGTACTTGAATAAAGAATTACAAATTGGTCCAATCAATAGAATTACTCGCGGATACTAGAATACATGGTAGGTATTATAAGCCTGATGCGCAATAGATTGTAATTATACACAAAATATAGTAATTGTTATTAATCAGAGTCAGCTATAATATGATTCAATTTTTTTACAACGTTTTTTTGTGGGCTCCAGAAACGTCATAACTAGCTAGTTATTGGCGGAAACCTGTGCGTGATACCTAGCGTGTGTTCTAACAACACCTATGCGTGGAATTACAGAATACTCTTATTTTCTCCATTGTTAAAGAGTCACAACAAATCTAAGGAGGGGGAACGCATAAATCACAGTTAAAAATCTTCAGTTTAATCTTCGTTTTCATCTTCTTTTTCTACTCACTATTAACGCACCCTGATAAGGGTGTTCTGTTTTTCTCTCACTATTTATTTCTGTCATTAGATAGATTAAATGAATTATTATTTTGGAGCTGAAATGTGAGTAGTTAATCACAAGTTAGTTCAACAAAATTGATTTGGAAGAATCAATGTCTAAGAAATTTGTATTGGAAATACTAAGGGCACACCTGTTATTTCTCTCGCCATGTATTTTTGTCATTATATAGATGAATAAATTAACAATTTGAATTCATACTATACTGGCTAAGATGTGGAAAGTTACTCACAAATTACTGTAGTTGGAAAGAACTTGATTTGAAAGAATCAAAGTCTAAAATTTGAATTGGAAATAGTAAATTAATCTCTTTTCAAGCAAAGGAGACATTCTGGCAAGATTGGAAAATGACTCCAGATCGGCCAATGATGGTTCAAAAATTTTAAATTTGATAATTTTTTAACGAATATTCACCGAGCTGGAGTCATTTTCCCATCTTGCCAGAATGTCTTCTCTGATTGGACGGACTATACCGTAACTTCTATTATTGCTGGTATTCTTCAATTCAATTTATAGTTCAACACAAATTTCACTTGAATCATGATTTTTTTAGATATGCTTTATAGTCCATTTGATATTTATTTTAAAAGTATGAGGCCTATTTTATTGTAAGTCTCCTATATTCTAGTCAATAAATAATTTGATTTCCTTGAGGTTGAAATGTGAATAGTTACTTACCAATTAGTTGCAACAAACAGTCAACAGAGCGCGCCTAACACGATACGAATCTGCGGAGGAAAATGATCTGACTTCCGCGTTACCGATGACAATAATTATCGAGAGGCGCGCTGGTTACGTCTGAGCCTACACCAACACATTTTCATGCCTACCAGCCGCTGCAACCCCACCCCAACTATCCCCTAACTATCCCCACCACAATTTTCTCCTCCTGTCCCCACCAACTGTCTCCCGGAAAATACGTCAAAACAACATCTTATTGAACCCCCCTTCACCCTACCCTAGTAGCACCTAACACTCCATCCGTCAGTCAACCGTAAAGTGGTCAGGGGGGGGGGGTTGGAAAGTGATGGCTGTGCCAGTGGTCAAACCCTAGTTAGTCACCGAATCAAATTTTTGGAGCAAACTAATCCGGTATTAATATTATTACCTGCCCAGACTGATTCACTAGTAGTCTGTTCAAGCAAAGAGGACATTCTGGCAAGATGGGAAAATGACTCCAGTTCGGTCAATATTGGTTCAATAATTATAAATGCCAGAATGAAATTCTGTTCAGGTTACGCTATTAATAAGGTTTTCGAAATTGACGATGCATCGCGAGTTGCATATCTAGCGCCTTGATCCGACTGATACATAATCTACCATATAATAGTAGTTTATGCAACGGTTGTATAATGAGAGCCTTCAACACACCAGTGAGATGTAAGTTAGAGCACGAGCAGCAAGCAAAGCGAGCGTAGCGAGTGCTCTAAATATCTCATCGAGTGCGTTAAAGGCTGAATACAACCGTTGCATACACTATTTCATCTACAGAGTGTTCAGAAAATAAGATACTTTTAATGAAACAATCTACAAGATTTGTTTTTGTAAGTAGGCTACCTCAGGTCTTATGACAGAAGTAAATTTGGATATCATAGGAGTTAGTGGAACACCTGCTTACTATTATTCAGAATGTTCCAAGAAGTGAAGTGTTCGAATTTTTGTGAAAATTCATTGTTACAAAAAATTGCTCTAATTTTATTATGTATAATTATGTTTGTTGCAATTGAATACCAACAAGCTATAAAAACACTTTCAAATTTTTCAATAATTTAATTGATTGCCACTTTTCTACATTCATATTTTTAAAGTTCTTTTTGATGTCAGGTGACCATACTCATCAAAGCTTCGAGAATCAATTGTACTACACTAGAGGTCTAGCTAATAATGTTTTAGGACTCCCTAGATTGTATTCAACTTTTTTTAATGAATAAAGAATTATTTGATTTGATTATTTGAAACACCATGTTTCTATATACTACCTAATTATTCATTAATTTCACTTACAATTTATTCATTGAAAATTGAAATAAGTTATTGCACAGTAATACATTAACATGAGGATCAATAGCGATATTATTTCCGATATTTAGACTTCAATTTTAATTATTGGAGAAATCAAAAATAGTAACTTGAGTCAGTACGAGTTCAACATCAAACTAAATTTAGAACAGCCTATTACACTTCATATTAGTTGATGAATGAAAAGTGATTTGCAAACAGTTGTAACAGTTTTAAGCAAATTGAATTTTTTTGAATTTTCTTCAATAATCAACTTATTTAACAAATTTTTGTTTCAGAATTCAACTGCTAAATGTAGTTGAATAGTACGGAAATTGAAAAGCAATAGCTCCAAAACATAGAAAAGATTATTAATTGAGGTGTAGAACTTGTCAAAAAAAAAAAAAAAAAAATGGTCTGCGCTAGGGATTAATCCAGGTACCCTCAGTTCTATAGTTGGCATCTTTACCTTGTCTCAAAGTGGACTCTTTCTTGAAAAGCGATAAAGATTGAATTTTGAACTCACTTACATCCAGTTATTGATTCAGATCTACAGTACGGTTTTCTAAGTCACAGTCTAAATGCAGTATTCAATAAAGAGAATCTTATTCATTCTTTACCCAATGGATGGAATTATTATTCTGCAAAATTGAAAATTAACTTAAATTTGGGCATGGAGGTGAATGAAACAGGCTACATTTGTTTTTAAACTTAAACTATTAAATGAAGCTTTTAGCTTATTCAAATCATTCCCGTTTTTTTTATAACTCAAAAAACCTGTCTTCATTATTAATGGTACAGAAAATGTTTTCAACTAGACAAGTAACTTCGGATTTGTAACTAATAATAATTTGAAACAAGAAGTTGTGAAAAAACATAGAATTATTCTTAATAAACATTCATTCCCAATCTCACAGTCTAGTATTCGTTCACAGTCTAGTATTAAGTTATAGCCTACCCCAGGCCTCTATTCATAACTTATGTTACAATTAAGTTGTCTTTACATCCGAAATAGACTAATCATCTTTAAAATATAGGTTCAAGTTAACCATAAAAACGTTCTACATACCGTATATAGCTAATCAGGCAAAAGCTGTAAACTAAGTTATTTGCATTTTGGAGTTAAGAAGAATTTCATTCCTTCTGTCATCCTTCAAGTTATTTACCAATTTATAATAAAATTTAAGATACTATGAACTTCAAAATATATTAAACTATCTAAACTTTAGACTATTCAAATTTGTAAACTGAAATATTGATGAACAGATACCGGTAAGTTGTAAAGTATTATCACTTGTCGCAATTTATAGGTTAGAAGATTAGACCGCTGTGTCGGTTGTTTATCAGCCCGTTGCAAAATGGAACACGGAATGAATTCTCAAACAGTGTCGAAAAGTGACAACTGTATTGTAGTGAGAGTTTTTCAATACAGTCCTGAAATTCCGTTTTGAAATGATAGCCATTTCGATTTAGATTGTAAAACTGAAACAGGAACTTTTCAATACACCCATAGATAAAAACTTAGAAAGAACTTTTCTATGATATAAAAACGAGATAGAAGTTTTCAAATTTTTCGAGGTAGGCTGAATATTTACTTCTAAGAGGTCTTTTTTGTGTTCTTGGCTTTTTTCCAGACCTAATCGGCAGAAAACGTTGTAACGTGGTAGACAGGTTCTAGAAATGTTGTGTTCGAAACGTTTTCAAATCCTTTTGAGAGTTGAGACTACGCCAGATATAACATTTTTCACGTTTATCATTCTCGTTTTGAGCAGTTGAGAAATGGCATGCAACTAGAACAAATTTTTCAGAAGAGCTGATTCAAATTCATCCAAGAATTTCAAAGCCCGAGTTTAACCATTACAAAATGAAAAGGCTATGAGGATATGATGAACATAGCAAATCTGTTCGAATGGTACTAGCAGGTAAGCGAAGCGAGCCTTCCTGTCTCTTCATTTACTGACACCGCTAGGGTTCAGGGGGCGGAGCGATGCGAACTATCGATAAATTTGTCAACCAGTCTGTCATTTTTCCCGGTTTCTCGGAAAACAGGTAACAAGGAAAACACTTTTGATTTCGGATTCAGAGCTTTATTCAGAATATTTCACAAGGGAAATTTCCTCATTTGAGAAAAATTTTATCTAGAACACTTTACATAAAACAATCTCAATTTTGTCTCCAGTCCAAATTATAGTATTATATCGTATTATAATTATAATTTTTTGTATACATCTCGTATTATAATTTTGTGGCAATTTAAAAAAGGATATATCCTCCTCAATTGAAAACAGTTGCTAGAAATAACATTTCTATCAAAATTAATCTTGTGAATATAAGTGATTGAGTTTAGTTCTGCCTGTTAACCCATAATGATCATTCAAATAGTCTATATGACTTTTGGCGCGGAAAAAATCAATCTCATATGGATGTTATCTATCGCTTGAAACAAATGGTATCACTATGATAATATACATATGTATAGAAACTGTATAATAATAATTATTATTAGTAAGGTTATTTAGGAAGATTGAGTGATAGAAAGGACTTTCTAGTCCTAACTCCGCCTAACAAAGGATATTCTCATTTCATTTCAATAATAATGATAATGATAATAATAACTGCATTTTTTTAAATAGTGTGGCCATTGGTATGAAGCGACTCATTACATTTTGTTGAGATCAAATTTCTTCCCGCCAGCAGCCATATTTTTGCCAAGCTTTTCAAGTAAAATAGTTTCTTCACTTTCAATTTTGATTTAAATGCTTTTAAATGTAAAAAGATTCGCTCTGGCAGCTGACGGTCGGAAAGAGTGCAATCAGGACCTCCTAAAATGGTTTTTAGGAGGTCCTGGTGCAATTCAAATGCAATCAATGTGTATCAGCCATTTCCAATTGGAATTGCTCCTATGATGGCTCAAATTATATGACCTATGATGAGCTATTCAGGGTATGAATTTGAAGGTTAGTTAGAGGCGTTTCCGAAAACCCATAAAAACACCATTTTTGGAATATTATTTCCTCCACCATTTCTAATTGGATTTATTTCTTTGATATCTCAAATTTTAGGGAATGAAAATGGTGTATTATACAAAAAAATTGGTATTATACGTACCAAATTTCAAAACGAAAGGCAATTCGTTTAATATATCAGGTAATTGGCCGAATTGTAGTGATTTTTCAAAATTTTCAACCCCTATTTCCACCCCCTACCCTTGAACCGATTTGTCTGGATAACGAACTTAACCGAAATATCAACACTAATGATTTTTGTGCAAAATTTGGTCGCTCTATAACAAGTCTTTCAAGGGTATATATACGTATATTATCGTATATATATATATATACAGACCTTTATTGTAAATATATATATATCTATCTAGTAAGCCCCATGGGCTGAAGAACTCGCGTGCGAACCCTCAAAGTCAACTTATGGCTTTAATTATTTAAAAATATGAACCACAAATCATAATAATACAATACCTAGATTTATTGAATGCTGACGAATGATTCCTCTTTGTGAGGATATAGTTATCTTGATCAATCAAGAGTAGTTATCTTTGATAATATTTTGATACATCATTATCCGCAACTCTTCTGCCGCCAATGCATCAATAAAAACGTGAACCTACTTGTTCTTGACTGCAAGAATTCAGAGTAGACCTATTAAGAACTGAACATTGATCAGTGAACAATTCTAACAAATTCACAAATATGGATGTAATAACTTTCCCTTATTTTTCCTGAAAACCATAAATACTATTGAAACTTCGTGTAGAGTCTATCCATAATCTAGGTATGATGACAAGTCTTGAAATAATAGAAGGGCGGATTAGAGGAAAACTAAGGAGAATTCGGTGTTCAGCCAATGATATGTTCTGTTTTCTTTCAGCTCGAAGAACACCGTGATAGTACTCGAGTTAGTTCTTTTCGGAACACTCTGTAAAGTCATATTGATCGCGTCTTGTTCTAAACTCAGCAGAATTTGTAAATTATTTAGTGTATCAAATTGATAACAAACATTGTAGAGATTCGTTCAAGAATGGAATTTTTTGATAGTTCAGTTTTTCCATTCAGATAAATCGTATAAATTATTAGAGATCTCCTTAATAACATTCTTCAAATCCCGTAGAAAAGCACGGCTGACTTATTTATCAGTCTTACTTAATAAAGCATGGAAATCAAATTGAACAACAAACTTCCTTCAACAAGAATTCTTGAAAAAACCAATTGTAAAATAATTCAAATTTGCCGCCTTTTGTCAGCTGTTCAAATATATAGACTCCTATCACATGTTAAAACTTTGAAATCAATATTAACATATGACTTCACATGAAAAAATGTATTGATTTAAGAACATTATTATTTCTGATGATAATATTTTCAAATTTGCCGCTAATATTCGATCAGCTGTTCCACTGTAATCAGATGGATTCTCAGAAAAAATTATTCAAGTTCCTTATGACATTTTCCAGCCGTGATTATTGTGTTGAAATTGAATAAATGCCGGAGTATACATAGATATATTGTTGCTGAGAGCTCCTTTTTTCGCCTGAAAAAGGATGAAGGAGTCGGTCGATTTCATTGTCCAACGAACTTGACCTGTATAAAAGTATGAAAAATATATGTTATGAATTCGAATTTGATTAATTGAGGCGTTCGAAAGTTATTGTCAAACATACAAACAAACGGACAATGACTTCGGCCTTGAGTCAAAAGTAAGAACTCGCTTTTGCTCGTTCAAATAGAGATATATGAATTTGAACGGACAACCGATTCGTGTTCTAGGGGCTCGGAAACGTGTAAAAAATATCTCATATCATAAATGTTCGATTTTTGGGGCAAGATCAATAGTGCATTCAGTGCATTTCATTCGAAAATATACACTATTGCTCTTGCCCTGACAATAGAAAATATATGATGTGATATATTTTTTACACGTTTCCAAGCCCCTAAATCACTAATCTGATGTCTGTTCAAATTCATATATGATAAATTATGTATAATGTATTAATACATTATGTAATAAAAATCAAATCAATGCAATTTTCATTTTTCACTCCACCCTAAGGCAGTGTAAGTGGAGTGTAAGAATAGACTAGAATAGAATAGAATAGAATAGAATAGAATAGAATAGACTAGAATAGAATAGAATAGAATAGAATAGAATAGAATAGAATAGAATAGAATAGAATAGAATAGAATAGAATAGAATAGAATAGAATAGAATAGAATAGAATAGAATAGAATAGAATAGAATAGAATAGAATAGAATAGAATAGAATAGAATAGAATAGAATAGAATAGAATAGAATAGAATAGAATAGAATAGAATAGAATAGAATAGAATAGAATAGAATAGAATAGAATAGAATAGAATAGAATAGAATAGAATAGAATAGAATAGAATAGAATAGAATAGAATAGAATAGAATAGAATAGAATAGAATAGAATAGAATAGAATAGAATAGAATAGAATAGAATAGAATAGAATAGAATAGAATAGAATAGAATAGAATAGAATAGAATAGAATAGAATAGAATAGAATAGAATAGAATAGAATAGAATAGAATAGAATAGAATAGAATAGAATAGAATAGAATAGAATAGAATAGAATAGAATAGAATAGAATAGAATAGAATAGAATAGAATAGAATAGAATAGAATAGAATAGAATAGAATAGAATAGAATAGAATAGAATAGAATAGAATAGAATAGAATAGAATAGAATAGAATAGAATAGAATAGAATAGAATAGAATAGAATAGAATAGAATAGAATAGAATAGAATAGAATAGAATAGAATAGAATAGAATAGAATAGAATAGAATAGAATAGAATAGAATAGAATAGAATAGAATAGAATAGAATAGAATAGAATAGAATAGAATAGAATAGAATAGAATAGAATAGAATAGAATAGAATAGAATAGAATAGAATAGAATAGAATAGAATAGAATAGAATAGAATAGAATAGAATAGAATAGAAGAATAGAATAGAATAGAATAGAATAGAATAGAATAGAATAGAATAGAATAGAATAGAATAGAATAGAATAGAATAGAATAGAATAGAATAGAATAGAATAGAATAGAATAGAATAGAATAGAATAGAATAGAATAGAATAGAATAGAATAGAATAGAATAGAATAGAATAGAATAGAAAGTCTGAAAAGTCTTTATTCATCACATGTAATAAATACATTGGAACAGTGTCAATAAATTACAATTCATACATATTTATATATAATATATATACGCTAGTCTAGAAACAAAAGACTCAAAAAGAAGAAACTGAGTTCATTCAAAAATCAATGTCAAACTCTTGAAAAGAATACAGTGATAATTTCACCAGATATTCTTTCAAACTCTTTGCAAACATTCTAGGATCATCTAATATTTGCAGACTGCTTGGTATCTTCACAAAACACTTCTCACCCTTGTATACAGTTTTTTTCGTGAAAAGATCTAATCTGTGCCTCTCTACTATGCGACTAAACCGTGTATAATAACTGTGAGTACTATTTCTGTGTCAGCCTATTTTTTGAAAAAGACTATAACATCATTATATGTATTGTCCATATATTGTGAAAATTTCAAGGTCTGAGAAAGCTAATTTCAAAGAATCAGTTCTTTCGAGGTTTAGCATAATTCTTATTGCTCGTTTTTGTTTTAGAATTTTATCGAGGTTACTTTTACTTGTACTGCCATATAAGCAGAGACCGTACAATAGATGTGAGTGTATTACTGAGTGGTATATTGATTTTAATATTTGAATACTTCAAAATTTTGACCGGACATTTGACGCAGGGCATACAGACCTGGGGAAATTTTTTTCACAACTTTGGCAACATGATTATCCCACATAAGGTTGCTATCTATTAACAGACCAAGAAATTCAGTAACATCTTCACAATCTAAAAGAGTGTCATTAATAGCTACGCCTGGACACGATTCACTCCTACTCTGCCTTGTTGAAAAGGGGACTACAACAGACTTACTTGAATTCAGCAGGAGATTCAGATACTCATTAATAGAAGACAAGCCTACAGCAGATGAGAGTTCTACATCCTCAATCGATTTTCCTCAAAATATTATATTAGCATCATCTGCGTAGAGACATACAGTGGCATGTGCTCGAACCACATCAGGCAGATCCTTTATGTAACAAAGGAATAGTAAGGGACCCAAGATGGATCCTTGAGGGACCCCATACTTTAATTTTTTCAGGTCAGAGCGATAAGTATTTTTGTAAATATGATTATTTTCATCTTCAGTATGCTCTATTTCAACAAATTGCTGTCTGCCAATCAAATAAGATGAGAACCACCTCTGCTCCTTACCATAAACTCCTAGTTCCTCTAGTGTATGCAAAAGAGCATTATGAAGCACACTAACAAATGCACGTGTCATGTCCAGGAATATACCAATAATTTTCTCACCCTTATCTATTGTATTAATCATTCTATTTATAAAATCTACCATTGCTGTAACAGTTGACTTTTTTGAGCGGAAACCATGCTGTTCTTTATCCAATAAATTATTTTCCTCTAGGTATTTCATTAATTGAATATATACTACACGTTCAATGATTTTTTAATAAACTGATAACAAAGCTATTGGCCTGTAGCAACCTGGATCTTTGATATTACTTTTTTTAAATATCGGAAGAACTTTAGCTATCTTCAGTTTATCAGGGAATCGACCTGCTATTAGAGATGAACTTATAATGTGTGTTAATGGTTCAATTATAGCTGGTAATGTATACAATCATTATTCACCTTGTTACAGAGTGACCCAATTGACTACCGCACCCTTCACTTCTCCGTGTTATTCATCAGTTCGTAAAGGTATCAAATTATTAAGTTATATTAACTTGAATAAATTTTTTTATTATGTAGACTGTATTCTGACTATTCTATAGACTTCACAGACTTTATTCTATAGGTTACCTATTGCAATTCATTTTTCTCAGAGCCAATAGAAATATTTTATTCTTATTCTTTCTCGTCACACTTATCTCACCTCCCCCTCCACCTCTATCGCAAAATTGAATTCTAGATCTGGATTGAACTTCGATATTGGTTGTATTATTGAATTCATGTACATCCACACTATATAAAGAAATCATATTTCTCTCTACAAAGCTTATTGTCGCCCAGGCACTTTCAATAAAATTAGATTCGAGTTCAGTCTCACATTGAAAAGGAAATCCCAGCTCATATAGTCTGTCCAAGCAAAGAAGACATCAAATCAAGTTCGGAAAATGAGTCCAGCTCGGTCAATATTGGTTCAAAAATTGTTAATTTGGTCTTAAGCTGTAGGAAATATTCTGATCTACGATTTGAGACTGAATTAACCAGAATTTTGAAACAATATTGAACGAGATAGAGTCGTTTTCCCATATTGCCAGATTGTCTTCTTTGCTGGGACAGACTATACCGTATTGTGATATCTCTATTAAATCAAATTATTTATTATCGCAGGTAGTAAAAGAGTCCTACAATTCATACAAGTCCTACAGAGGCCAACGAAATAGGCGCTTTTGAAATGCCTTTTATCATAGCTACCTACCTTCCAAGGTTATTAGAGAAAGGTTGTTCCATAACTGCCTGATATTGGGCAAAATGAAAAAGTGATGGGGAGACGAAGGCGCCGTAGTTTTTTTTCTCCTTTAATCTTTTTAGCGAAACAATTTTCATATTTTAATATTATCATATGTTGCTATTTTGTTCACGCTTCTCAATAAAAAGAAAACACCAACTTAATATTGTGCCAAAAGTAGATCCTATTCCTACATTATGGAAGCATTAATACAGTACTATTATCATTGAAACATTAATACTGTATAAAAATAATTTCCGTATTGATACTACAACAAAATTAGCCAAATTGATTATAATCTGTCAATTTATCATAATTATCTCTTCCGACATAACGCAAAATATTGTTTTATAAGTGTGAATATCAAACTAGGTTAGGCATATTTTTTTACAAAAATGGAAATTCATTTACAGGGTCAGGTACTAGCTCAACATCCCATACACAAGGATTAAACAAGTAATGCCACCTTTACACCAGAGTGTTAAAAACATTTGTTAATAAGTCTTGTGAATAACGTATTGTTATACAGGGTGTTTCAGGAGGAATGTGCAATACTTCTCAGGCTGATTCCTTACACCAACTAGACAAAAAAGTTCCATGGGACCAACCCCCAAGAACGCTTTGTTGACAAGATAACAATGGCGGAAAATTGAGATTTTTCAAGATATATTAATTTTTTTAGAGGCTCTAGTGAGGTTCTAAAATAATCAATTCCTATGTAAAAATAGCTGTGGACTTCAATGAAACCAGTTTCAATTTTGTAACTTTAAAGGAATTCAATAAAACAAGTTTGAAGTTTGTAACTTTAACGGTTATTGAGATAATTGTAAAAATATGCTAGAAAACGCCATTTTTTCAACAATAAGGGTTATAACTGGATAAGGAATCATAAAATTGTATTTTTTATCAATGGAAGTTGAAGAGAGTCTGATTGTAAAGAAAAAGGTAAATGGCGGCGGTTGTGTAAATCTCACAGAAATAGCGATCAAAAATCGCAAAATCGCTACTGAACACAAATTCATCACTTGTGCTATGTTTTGTCAATTTTGCGATTTTTGATCGCTATTTCTGTGATTTGGGTGAGATTTACACAATCGCCGCCATTTAACTTTTTCTTTAGAATCCGACTCTCTTCAACTTCCAATAGTTAAAAATACAATTTTATGATTCGCGCCGACTTTCGGAATCGACAAACAATATGAACTTACTGTGGAGACAGACAGTGCAATTAGGATTGAGGAAACATAGATGACTTCGAGAGGTTCACTGTTCACAGAACTACTAGTATTAGATGTTTCAAGCCTCAGTCTTGGTTGAACAACTCTTCCAAGATGCATTCTGTCTAGTGCATAATTTGGGAAGAAATTACCTAGCTCTTCCATCACTCCACTGTAGATCATACATAACCTGCGCCTCTTGACGAGGTAACGTCTGCCTAAGCAAAGAGGACATTCTGGCAAAATTGGAAAATGACTCCAGCCCGGTCAATATTGGTTCAAAAATTATCAATTAAGTCTTAAATTGTAGATCAGCATGTTTTCTACAATTTGAGATCAAATCAATAATTCCTGAACCAATATTGATCAAGCTGGAGACAATTTCCCATCTTGCCAGAATGTCTTCTTTGCTTGGATGGGCTACAACTACTTCTACTTGAGACACTACTTGACAGAGTTCTGCAATATCAGGTTGAATCTCAAACTTTGCATCACCCTTCAACAAATACTGTTGCAGCTAAACATTTTCAAACTTTCTCACTTCATACAAATGCAATTAGCAACTTATTGTTACACAATATCGGATTAATACAGTCTACTACTCATGAACTGCTGCATATTTCGAATTGTAGCTAAGTTGGCGGATGACGATAGTCTGTTATTAATTCTCAGCTCTGTTGGGACCGTCTGAGAGCGGTTTTCTGAGCATAACGTTCAGCTGTTTTCACTCTTGACTGGTTAGTGGTTATGCTCTTGCAGAATTGCCATCCGCCTATTTCGTTGATGACTGCTATACCTCCCAGCAGGAGTACTTCATTATTGTCTGTCCAAGCAAAGAAGACATTCTGGAAAGATGAGAAAATTACTCCAGCTCGGTCAATATTGTTCGAAGATTATTAAATTGGTCTCAAATTGTAGATCAGCATGTTTTCTACAATTTAAGACCAAATTTATAATTTTTGAACCAATATTGACCGGGCTGGAGTCATTTCCCCATCTTGCCAGAATGTAATCTTTGCTTGGACAGACTGTACTTGTTCAAATACGTTCAAGAGTTGAGAGGTATAGTCTTTCGAAGCAAAGAAGACCCTCTGGTAAGATAGGAGAATGACTCTAGCTCGTTCAATATTGATTAAAAAAATATTGATTTGGTCTCAAATAATTGTAGATCAGAATGTTCCCTACGATTGAGACCGAACCAATAATCTTTTCAACCAATATTGACCGATCTAGAGTCATTTTCTCATTTTGCCAGAGGGTCTTCTTCGCTTGGACAGACTCTACAATAGTATGAGAACTGAGTTATACACAAAGAGAACAGAACTGGTTAGAAACTAAGTACGGTACGTACGCCTACATGAACGTATGAATAACTTACCATATACCAGACTACCAGACTAGCCTAGTCTATATGCTCATACTTATCTCACAGAACTTCTGATTTGGTGTAGCATGTTCATGTACAATATATGTAGTAGAATGTATTCGAAGTCGAATTGAGGTGGATAAAATAATTGAACATAGTTTAGCTCACGCCTAAACGGCTTAGTTTGTGTGCGCTGTGTGCGCTCCAACAGTTAATATTGCCAATTAGAGTTGTCATCTAGCAATGCCTAGATGAAGTTTTTGAATGGAGAGAGACAATACAGTAGATGTTTTACATCATCTGCTGAAATGTACGAGACATTATTTTATTTCCCCTTAGGAGAGCCGATTTCCCCTTTTACAGACTGCGAATGCCAGTAAACAACCTGGTAGCAAAGAAGGGCTGGGGGTGGGGGGTGAGCTGGAGAAACAACTAACGTGAGAGCTCACTTACACTCACTTAAGTCTTCCAGAAAATCAGGGGAATGCAGTTAGGTAGTGGGAGAGATTAGTAAAAGTCAGAGCATCCGGCCTCTCTCTCTCTAGAAGAGAGGGGCATGTAGCAAGAAATATTCCGCAAACTAGAAAGAAATATCATGCATCCAGGGCTGTAGACAGGTCTAATGGGCCTCGGGCAGTTTCACGCCACCGGGCCCCTCTTGACAACGATAAAACACAAGTATTCAGATCCTTAGTCAGTATTGTCTACAGTACCGGACTGTCTCGGATTTGGACTGTCGGCTATACTCGCTCAAGGGCCCCCCCCTAAAGCGGTGTTGTAGTGGGGGGGGGGGTTTAAACTATTTTCAATGGTTAGCGTGGGGGAGAGGGGACTTGTTGCAATTTTTCCAAGTACGTTAAAATTTTTCCAATTGAAATACATTTAACTGTTAAAACAAGTGAACATGTCTTGATCAGTTTTAGGACTCTACTTATCATCCTGATATAAAGAAGGGGCCATCCCTCAGGAGATTTTAGTGAAATAAGGCCATTGAAAACCGCATTCAAAATAGTTCAAGATTCAAATCACAAATCTGATTGGTTCGAATCACAGATAGGAGAAATTGTTTCTCACCACTTTTATTAAAATCAATTCTGGTTTATACCATACCTCCACTCCACTTATCACACTACTAGTTATCTCTCGAATTTTGAAAAAAATTGATGTTCTCTGAATGAGATTATGATATAACCTTTCTCGAATGCATAATTCCAGGATAGATATTAAAAATTTTGAATTTAAAGTGTTGAGGGTGTTCATGAAATAGAATTATGAAAAACAATAAAAACTCGAAGAATATTGTATTTGTCTAAAAACAAGCAATGAGATCACTATATGTAGCCACGTAGAAAAATCAGAAGGATATTATACAGGTCTACACATTTCGAGTGCTTTATTAGTAACTAGTTACTTTGAAATTCACAGCCCTATACAGGCAGATTCTTGGAGGCCCAGTGTCTATGTCATAGGGTAGATTGCAGGGCCCCCAGGATCTCAGAGAATGAGATCTGAAGAAGGCCTTAGTTTCTGAGCACTAGACTCGAGCACCTCGCAGTAGATTATTTGACGAAGGATCTCAGCTTCTCAGGGGCCCACCCTTCAAGCCCACTTGGAATGAGAAGCCATCATGTCTAATTGGGGGCCTTGAAAGTATGGAAAAATTTGTCGAATTGTCATAGTATTTATAAAAAAAATTATTTGCTTCTCATAAAATTTGATATTTAATATAAAATTGTTGATTTCTTCATTTCATTTCATTTTTTCAACCTAATTTTTCCAGGCCCATGTCAACAATTTATGGGCCCGGGTCCCGGACAAATGACCCGAAAAAGTGGTCTGTCTACGTCCCTGGCTGCATCACAAAGAGCCAGACTAAAATGACGTCATATCAGCACTGGCGGCTCGTACCCACGAAACAGGTGAAGTGCCCGTATCTTTTACTGTACAGCACATCACCTGTTTCGCGGGAACGAGCCGCCAGAGCATATCAGCCAACGATGGAGGGAGATCCTGTTCCTTACTTGTGATGCATATAACAGGAGTTCTGTCTGAATAATATCGTCGTGATTAGATTTGCGCATTCAAATTCAGTTAAACTCGGTGGCACTCTGTGTTTTACATGATTTAACCGTAAACTGCACTAAACAGTATCTCTGTTAATAATAAAGTCATACAACATTCAATAACTGTGAATTCAAACAACTTTGTATTGACACAGGAATTCTTCGTTTGTTGAACTTTGAAATTCAAAAGTTCAACATTCAATGTTCTATCATGATCAATATCAGCGGCCCTTGTACGAACTGAGACCTGAGTTGGAAAAATGACTCCAGCTAAATGACTCCTGGTCAATATGTGTTCAAAAATTATAGTATTCCAAATTCTAATAATATAAGTGTCTAAGTAAAATTCTAAGTATAAGGTGCCTCTACTTTTATCTGAGAGGTCAAAGTTAGGGCAGGCGATCCTCTGTTACGTTCAATTCTCAGGTAATCTCTACTTTTTTTCAATACTAGCAGATCGATTTGCTCTGTTTTGTGATTTTACGTGGAAATTGAATTGAATAAAATAATGATTTTTAAAATCCCAATTCGATTAATGTAAAGCTCAGGATTAATATCAGAGAATGTTGACAAGGGGGAGAAATTATTTATATTTTTTAATAATAGGTTGAGAGTTTCAACAATGTTAAGCTCAACAAGTCAACAAAAATGTCCTCAGAAATGCCAATAGCGGAGAGAACTCACTCATATTTTTTCAAATAATATTGGAAAGAACGTATTGATGTATTCAAAATAAAAGCTGATGAATTTTCAAAGTTGAGTAAACGTTTTCTCTGAATGAGTGACGCAATATTTTGTGGATAGGGCTATATCAATTTATTCGTAAATTTGGTTATTGTTTCTCAATTTTTTTTTTGGTGGGGGGGGGGGGGGGAAATTCGACCATTATTCCATCAATTTGGGATTTTTTGTGAATTTGGCAAATTTTCGTCAACTTGGGAAATTTGTTTGCTACATGGCTACCTTGTTGTTGGGTCGCGCGGACCTAACTGACGTAAAATACGCTGAGCTCAAGCTCTTGATTAGTCTGAACTCTGAAACTTTCTTGCGCGCTTCCACTTGTTCATGCGCACTCAGAGTTTGCTCTCTCCGCCAAGCAAACGCGCGATCACACTCTCTCACTCTATCATCCATTCGCTTCCTCACCCTATTTATCCTCTAACTCTTTCACCAACTCCCTCTCACTCTCTCTAGCACCATTTCACTCGTTCCCTCGCTCTCTATCCACTCCTGAGCTCAATCACTCTCTCTCTCTTTCATTTCATTATTAGTGACTTATTTGGTTCCAGTTATGCATAATTAGAATGCTTTAATAAATTTCTATTATTTGTTATTCTGAATATTATTTGTTATCTCTATATACAGGGTGTTTCAGGAGGAATGTGCAATACTTCTCAGGCTGATTCCTTACACCAAGTAGACGAAAAAGTTCCAGGGGACCAACCCCCAAAAACGCTTTGTTAACGAGATAACAATGGCGGAAAATTGAGAATTTTTAAAGTATATTAATTTTTCTAATTTTTTAGAGGCTTTTGTGAGGTTCTAAAATAATCGATTCCTATGTAAAATTAGCCGAGCAATTCAATGAAACCAGTTCCAAGTTTGTAACTTTAACGGTTATTGAGATAATTGGGAAAATATACTAGAAAACGCCATTTTTCAACAATAAGGCTTATAACTGGATAAGGAATCATAAAATTGTATTTTTCATTAATGGAAGTTGAAGCAAGTCCGATTCTAAAGAGAAAGTTGAATGGCGGCGATTGTGTAAATCTTACGCAAATCTCATAAATAGCAATCAAAAATCGCAAAATCGCTACTAAATACAAATTCATCACTTGTGCTATGTTTTGTCAATTTTGTGATTTTTGATCGCCATTTCTGAAATTTGGGTAAGATTTACACAATAGCAGTCATTTAACTTTTTCTTATGAATCCAACTTGCTTTAACTTCCATTAATAAAAAATACAATTTTATTATTCCTTATCCAGTTATAACCCTTATTGTTGAAAAATTGCGTTTTCTAGCATATTTTTTCAACTATCCCAATAGCCGTTAAAGTTACAAACTTAGAACTGGTTTTATTGAATTCCTCAGCTAATTTTACAAAGGAAATGATTATTTAAGAATCTGAGTGAAGCCTCTAAAAAATTATAAAAATTAATATATTTTGAAAAATCTCAAATTTCCGCCATTGTTATCTCGGTAACAGAGCGTTTTTGGGGGTTTGTCACATGAAACTTTTTTGTCTACTTGGTGTAAGGAATCAGCCTGAGAAGTATTGCACAATCCTCCTGAAACACACTGTATGAAACACACAGTGCGAAATGGCACTGATTCATTCATTCATCACCAGAACTAAAAATCCACTGAACCGAATGCGTTCAAATTTGGCAGGCATGTTCAGTTGGACGTTTAGACGCGCGCTTATAACGAATTTAAGAACTTTCCAAGGAGACGCAAAATATTTCAGTTTTTCAAGAGTTTTTCGGTGTTTTTCTTATTTTTTCGAGAACCAATCTCGTTAATGAAAATGTTTATATTTGGTTGTCAGGTTCAGATAAGGTCTAGAAATGTTGTGTTAAAATATTTTCGCAATCCGTTCAAGATCACGCCAGTAATCAGGTTTTCAAAATTGTAGATGTGTTGCGGGTTGCATATCTTCCGCCTTGATACGACCAATCCTAACTGTAAGTTCAATGGTTCAGCGAGATTATAGATTGAATCAAGTTTCAAACTATGTCCGATATTCTTCCCAAGCTTACGCTAAATATTAGCGTTACACAATTTTTCTGAATTTTTGGAGTTTTCCTTAGATTTTTCGAGAACAAATTGACAGAAAATGTTAAAAATTGGTAAACAGGTCCAGATTAGGTTTAGAAATGCCGGCCTCGGTGGCGCAGTGGGCTAGGGCGTCACAACCTTCAGTCCGCTAGCACTGCCGCAGGTCTGGGTTCGAGTCCCAGTGGCATGGCTGTTTTTCACCTCATCAATCGTCTTAGCACTTAAGATCCAATACCCACGCACAAGCTAAAATGCTTATGTGGGCATCATCCGCAATAAATAAAATAAAATAAAATTCAATAAATTTCGAATCCCTGCTGAACGGAATTTGCAGGCGAGCAAAGCAAGCCTGTTTGTCTCAGCTGACACTGACAGAGGTTTTGCTGGCGAGCGAAGCGAGCCTGTTCGACTCACTTACACTTCCTACACTGTCGGGGGCATATTCAGTTACAATTCTTATTTGAAGAGGCTAATCTACATCCTCCAAGGTATTCCAATTTTTCTATCATTATTTTCTTGATTATTCCTAGTAAAAGTTAAGTTTACAATGTTTAATTTTTAATTTAGTGTGAAGTAGGCTACACACTTTCATGTAAGGACTCATCGCTTTTCTACAATAGCTATTTATATATTAAGAGCGTAATGCGTGACCTGTTGAACTAATTTGATTTGTCAAATAACCTACTGTAATCTATTATTCAATTTCTTCGTAATAATAAAATGAATCGATCCAGTTAAACTCGAAATTTATAATATATCTTCTAATATGATTATATGTTTCAATAATTATACTGAAGAAAAAACAATTTAATAAACTGCAAAAAAATCAGCCGGCTATCAGATTTGGACCTGATACCGGTGCAGTCAAAAGTAATGAACGCCTCCTTAGCCACCGCGGCCATTGGATCCTTGCAGAAGAGAGCAGAAATTTAGCTGCATGAATTTGCATTTTTTTGTTTCACTGACTGAAGCTTATCACAACACAGCTGATTAGCAAGCGTAAAGTAAATCTCCTGCTCATGCGCAGTTGCTTAGCAAGCAAAAAAGTAGATTCTCCTCAGAAATGAGCAATTTTATGAGGAGAATTCAGTATGTAAAATATTGTTTTATGTATTAAGAGCGTAATGCGCGACGTTATTGCTTGCGCAAAACAGTTATCACACGACTCATAGTGGAGCGTGATAATTTTGCAAGATCGATAAAGAAGCATTACGCGCGAATTACATACAATATTTTTTCTACAACTGCACGAACATGTTAATCTACTGTTTCTTCAGTCCTCAAATACTGCGAACTATTAAATTACTCTTGTGTAATTACCGGTACAGTCACAATCAGACATTGTCGACTTTTGTTAGGTTATGTTATGACTCCACCTGTCCTACTTTTGGTGAGCCATGATCAGCTGATTAGCGAGCGTAAAGTAACTCTACTGCTCATGCGCAGTTGCTTAGTGAGCGTAAAGTAATTCTACTGCGCATGCGCAGATGGTTAGCGAGCGTAATAAAGATTCTACTCAGAAATGGGCTTCTTTACGAGGAGAATTCTTCTTGTAAAATCTTGTTTTACGCGCAGTTGTGGAGAAATACATTTATTCATTATAAAATGAAAGATTCTCAGTCAACTTGTAAAGTACGGTACCTTCTATTTTATGTTTATGTGTTTAAGTAACATTTTTACATACGTTAGTTATATTTTTCAGCATTTTCTTTTAGTTGTATTTCTTGTAATTTATTCTCTGTATTATTGCTCTTTTTTTTGGTTATTTTGTTTTTCGGTTTCTCTGTTACTCCTTCATGCGGACGTGATTCATTCACTTGCATGATAGTATATTTCTGTAGATGTTAAATTAATATACTGTGTAGAAAATTGAAGTGACTATATTTTCCATTTTATTTATTAATTATTGCTGATTTTTATTTTATATGCTGATGTATGATTCTTTGGTTCTATATTTGATTATCATCTCTTCTTTATCTACACAAGTTTCATGTACTTTTGTTGTATTTTGTATAATATATAGAAATAAAGATTATTATTATTATATATACAGGTTATTTCTGGAAGAATGTACAATTCTTCTCAGGCTGATTCCTTACACCAAGTAGACAAAAAAGTTCCATGAGACAAACCTTCAAAAACGCTTTGTTACCAAGATAACTAGAGGCGTTTAGACGCTTTGTTACCAAGAACTAATTTTCTTAGAGGCTTCAATCAGGTTCTAAAAATTAGCTGAGGAATTCAAGTTTCAAGTTTGTAACTTGAACGGTTATTGAGATAATTGGGAAAATATGCAAATATACAAATTTTTAACTTGTGCTATGTTTTGTCAATTTTTATTTATTTTTTTCAACGATATTTATTACAATGTTATAAATCTGATACTTTCATTGATGTTACATTAATCTGAATCCTGCTCTTAGATTCGCATTTACAATGTAAACAATTTTATACAGTGTGTGTTTTTAATAAGGATTAACAATCATGATGTGCAAATTTTCAAGGCCAAGGATACCTTTGTTATTCTTTCCCAAGAATGGACATCTTTATGTCCAAACTTCGCCTTTTCATTTGGATAATTCAATCGTGATGGTCAAGATTGCCAATTATAGTAATCTATATAATTTTTCCTAAATATATAATTTCTATAGTTCCGCATTCATGTATAACCGTGTTTGTTGAATGATATTACTATCTTTCAACCTAGTGTCATTTATACCACGTATATACCTATTCCTGTATCTATATCTATAAAAGCGAAATGGCACTGACTGACTGACTGACTGATTCATCATCAGAACTAAAAATCCACTGAACCGTATGCGTTGAAATTTGGCAGGTATGTTCAGTTGGACGTTTAGACGCGCGCTAAGAACGGATTTTAGAAAATTTTCAAGGATACGCCAAAAATTCAAGTTTTTCTATAGGTTTTCGGCATTTTCTCAATTTTTTCGAGAACCAAATGGTAGAAAATGTTGATATTTGGTAGGTAGGTTCAGATAAGGTCTAGAAATGTTGTGTTGAGATATTTTTGAATTCCGTTTAAGATGACGCCAGTAATCAGGGTTTTTTAAAATTGTAGATGTGTTGCGGGTTGCATATCTTTCGCCCTGATACGACCAATCCTTACTGTAAATTCAATGGTTCAGTGAGATTATAGATGAACTAATTTGGAAGATATTGAATCAAGTTTCAAACTATGTCCGATAAAATTCCCAAGGTTACGCTCAATATCAGCGTTTTACTATTTTTCGGAATTCTCAGAGTTTTTCTTCGATTTTTCGAGAATAAATTGGTAGAAAATGTCGAAATTTGGTGAACAGGTCCAGATTAGGTCTAGAAATGCTGTGTTCAATAAGTTTTGAATCCCTTCTGAACGGAATTTGCAGGTCAGCGAAGCGAGCCTGTTTGTCTCAGCTTGTACTGACAGAGGTCATGCAGGCGAGCGAAGCGAGCCTGTCTGACTCACTGACACTGCTGATACTGTCGGGGGTCCATGGGGCGGAGCCCCCTGGCTAGGCGGAGAAGGCGAGCGAAGCGAGCCTGCCGGCTAGTAGAGGTATACTTACTCCTGTATATTACTACTCATTATATCCAATTTCAATCTAGAATCCAAGGGTGAATTTTTGTTATTGTCTATATGAATAAAGAAATCTAATCTCTAAGTGTTGATGTCATGGTTGAGTGTTGATGAGAGGGATGATCAACATCCCTCCTTTGAACATCCTTCTCCAAGAATCGACATTTCTATGTTCCAACTATCCACCATTATTTTTTATGTAGATACAGCACAAATTAATATCATCGCTTTAAATCCTATATCGTTAGCTTCTTAAACCCTATATCTCAGTAATTTTACAAGTTTCCATAGTCTAAAATTAGCCAACTCATGCGAAATACAATGACATAATTAGCGTCTTTTTTCTTATATAGCATAGGATTTTAACCTATAGTATATGTATTATAATTATGTAATCTACATGAATAAAGTGATTGAATCTGAATCTGATTGAGAGAAACCTGACGAATCTTTTTTGTTAATAATAGCTTTCTTTCAATTTGGTTCTGATCAATGAATAATATTTTGTATAAGGAATTGACCTCCGAGATTTCAAAATAACTTTATCAATTTACTAAACTTGATTAACATAAATGTTGATAGGTTCTATAGTTAGAAATATAATCATTAAATAAAATTTGGCGCTGCTAGTAAAAGGCTAATAAAAAGGCGGATGCCATCGGCTATCGGTGGTATATATGCTATATGGTGACTATCTATAATGGCGGGATTTATCCAGTTTTCATAGAACCTGAGCTGTACCAACTAAAGAGTATAAAATACTGTAAGTATCTGGCATCAACTCATTTCTTTCACATTCTATCAAGTTTCATGAATGAGAAGTAAGCGACCTTTCACTCACACCATTTTTAATCTCTATGCAAATTCATCGTCTAGATTCCCCCCCCCCCACATAAATAATAATCATCGCTAGAGAATTTTGTGTGGGCTATGTGATTGGTAATGAACATCATTACTTTCCCTTGAGAGTTTTCCAAGTCGACGATCGTATGAGAGTGTGAGAGAGGGAGTGTGAGAGAGAGCGAGCGATACACCCACGACTTTAAGAATAAGTTCTATAAATTTGTCAGTTCGACCAAATTCTCCTCAGTGTAATGTGTCAGTTACTCCATATAACTTTCATAAAATGTTCCGTCAACTTATATTCTTAAAATCATCGCTTGCACAGCTATTAGCTTGCCACTGATCCGAGAAACAGTGAATTACAAGTGTATTATAACATAATTCATTTTTGTAAGAGTTACAATAGTGAGATTCATTATTAGTAGAGATTGAAAATTAGTCCTGTTGGGATAATTATTGTGAGTGAGTTCAAGTTTTGGATAATATGAAAATCGAATAAGGACCCTTCTTTTTTCTGCTCTACAGAGTTAACAAAAAAATTAGCCCAAAAATTATCATCACGGTATGAGCAATTGGAAAATTTAAATTTTAGAAAAATTCTTTTAATCAGCCATTTCTCAAACAATTTACAAATTTCACAAAATCTGCTGAAGCCTCAAATACTTCAGCACTGAAAATAAAGATACCTCTATTATACATTAGATGGAAAATTTAACAAACCCCTCAATATAGTCTGACGAAGTAAAGAAGACATTCTGGCAAGATGGGAGAATGACTCTAGCTTGGTAAATATTGATTCAAAAATTATGAATTTAGTCTCAAATTGTAGAGCGGAATGCTCTCTATCAAATTGTAGCATTCCGCTCTACAATTTGAGACCAAATTCATAATTTTTGAACCAATATCGACCGAGTTGGAGTCATTTTTACATCTGGCAAGAATATTTCCTTTGCTTGGATAGACTATAACAGTGTTCTAGTGGACTTATAAATCTTCGTTGATTGATTGATTGATTCATTCATTAATCTCTTGACATAATTACACAAATCATAAAATAATGATAATGAACTAATTAATTTTCTTGTATGATTAGTTCAAACCAAGGTTATGTGGTTTCACACCACTATTGATTGCTTATCGATGCCTACAACCTAGGCCTATGTAACATCTTTAAGACGTTGTTCTAACATGGCACAGGCGGCTTGAGCCCACGAAACAGGTGAAGTGCTGTACAGGAAAAGATACGGGCACTTCACCTGTTTCGTAGGCACGAACCATCAGTGTAACATGATCAACCTCCAAAGCTTAGAAACTCTTAGACTTAGAAACGAATGTGATTAAAAAAAAAACTTGAATATTTTATTTACAGAGAAAAGCCTTGAACTTAAACTTCAACTTTGGACCTATAATTTATTCTTATACTCAATTCAAAGCTGTAGAAACACTATGAAAAATTGTGATGGAAAAAATCCTTGATAATGAGAGCCTCTCAACAACTACGAATACAGTACCTCAACTTTAATTTGACCCAAAACTTAATCATAATAATAGTTGGCCTCCACATCACCTCTAACAGCCAACCCGTTCCACCACATGGCAACAAGGTACTGTAGTAGGTTCAATATTATTTTATTGCCAGAACAACATTACATTGTATAAGCACGTCAAAGTTATTTTTAGTAAGTAATTGCTTAAGCTTTTTTGTGCAATAGGACGGCTCTTAGGCCTTTGTGTATTGCATCTGTCAATACTGTATAATGTAAATATAATCTCAAAGTTAATTTAAAATGATCGATAAGGTACTATAAAAAGGCCTTCAGGTCCCCCCTTGAAACTCTGCTCGTGAGCGAATATCTCAATAAAACATTGAAAATGGAAAAAAATTAAAATAGCTTATCATTCCAATGGAAATCTGATGGGAGTTGGTGAGAGTACGGTAGATTCAACCGAGCTCATCTATCAAATGTGTGGTATTCAATTTCTACACTGGGAGAGTACAGTCTCTCTATGTCAAACCATTATTTTATACCACACATATTTCTATTCTCAAGCAATAGCGTCAACCTATTCATACAGTAACTATTTCAATGCTAAATCATAGAGAGGCTTTACATCTAAATAAAGGCCACAGTTGTACGTAAGAGACCCATTGTTCCACATAATAATACAATCATTCTCTTTCATACCTTATCTCTCTCCCACTCCCATTCTCTAACAAGCAACGAACAAAAGTTTCATTTTCTCTTTGCCAATAATTCAGTTAGTTACTACTGTATCGGGTTAATCGTTGATTTCTTTCTGGGAATGTGGCGGACTGTTAAGAAAGTGCTTACAATTAAAGTCTGTGAAATTGTGAAAATAAACCACTAATCAGTGAATAATTGTGAAAAATATTCAGTGCGTGTAACAATACATCAAATCATGGATGAATCATCGATCTAGGATCCCGTTCGACTGTTATCAAGTGGATAAACTTTGGATTATGATGTAAGTAGTCCTATGAAAAAATCCTCTCCGGCAGCTGGCGGTCGGAAAGAGTGCATTTATAATGCAATTCTATGATGGCTCAAATCATATGACTTATAATGAGCTATCCAGGGTATGAATTCAAAAGTGCCGTTTTCGAAAAACCCATGTAAACACAATTTTTGGCATATTATTCGCCATTTTCTATTGGATTTTCTTAGTTGATGGCTCAAATTGTAGGGCATAATAAGGGTATTATACACACCAATTTTTAAAACGATCAAGCTATTGGTCGATTTGTAGTGATTTTTCAAAATTTTAATCCCCTAATTTGACCCCCTTTCCTTGGACCAATTTGGCTGGTTAACGAACTTAACCGAGATTTTAGCACTAATGATTTTTTTGCAAAATTCGGTCGCTCTACGACAAGCCGTTCGGGAGTTATCGTGTTAACAAGAATCTGTATATTTTGTATATCTGTATATTCTGTATGTGTATATTTTATATATTCTATATATACATATATAGAACAACACAGAGTCACTTTGAAATAATTGCAATAATATATACAGATGACACTTACACTTACACTTAGAATAAGAAAAAACATTTAGAAATTAGACTTAACTTATAGATTTGAGCCAGGGATATGGGTATGACACTGAGTCTGGGTTAGGGATGTCAATCCCGGGACTGATTTCCAATCCCGGTATTTCGGGATTATCCAATATCAATCCCGGGATCCCGGGACTAATCCCGGGATTGGCAAAAATCAGTTTCATACATTTTTAACAAATTGTTCCTCCTCAATTACATGTTTAGTAACAGTGTTTGGAGTTGAAAAAGGGCTCATTACAGAGGGAGAGGATATTATTAAAATGGAAAAATACTTGGGAATAATATCAAATCCACCCAGAGTCTTGAGAACTTGCACGATTTGCACTGAGCACTTCTTCCGTCTTTGGAAGTAAGAAAATGATTCCAAACCGATGACTCATCGGAGTCTTTTTTATGTAGAACAAACACATTTCTATCCTCCATCAGAATGGGATGGAGTTCACCCGTTATCACTTCAAATTCTGTAAATTGAATTAATATCACTTAAATTATATTAATAATAAGAATACTTTTTGAAAACCCGTGTAACGTAACGCAATACCGACTGAACAACGCGAGAGCTGAACCACTATTAAATGAAATTTTGTAGAGCCAACTATATTTACTTCAACTAGATATTCTACTTATGATAGAAAAAGAGAAGAGAAATAATTAAACAGAGAGTGGATAATAAGTGCTTGTTTATTTCTGATTTCTGAGTTCTTTTCAAAGTTCTGAGTCCATTCCAAGAAAATGACATCAGCACTAGCCTATTGCAATTATTGCGCCTTCTAGACTGGCAATTGAGATGCTGTGTAAACAGAAACAATAATCGTAGAGACATAACAACCGATCAACAACAAAATTCTGCAAGAAATGCAAACCAATAATGCGAACTCTATTTAGCCAGTACAGAGTCTAGTTAGCTATATAGTATTATGTAGGCTATATGTAACTGTAGGCTGTACCTTCAGAATAAATTAGTCAAACACTTACAACTATAAATTATGCAAAACTCATATTCATCACCGTAAATTAATATTGAATTGTTTTTGAAAAATCCGATTTAAATTTTCATGTTTTCTAATCCCGAAAATCCCGGGATTGACGCTGAGAAATCCCGGGATTGTTAGGTATTGAAAATGGACCGGGATCCCGGGATTCGGGATCCCGGGATCCCGGGATTGACATCCCTAGTCTGGGTTGAAGAAGGCTTGCCTAAGCAGCCGAAATATCCCTGGCTCAAAACTGTAAGTTGAGTGTAATTTCTAAATGTTTTTTCTAATTCTAAGTGTAAGTGTCATCTGTATATATTATGTCATCTGTATATATTGAACGGACATCAGATTCGTGTTCTAGGGACTCGGAAACGTGTAAAAAATATATCACACAATAAATTTTCGATTGTCAGGGCAAGACCTTTTTTTCGAATGAAATGCACTAAAATATTGCAGTTCCCAAGTTAATATCATAATATCTGGTACCGAGCTTCGCTCTGAAGCTACGGCCAAACTGTTGAATTACATAGATACGTTATTGTAAAAAATCAAGGAACCACCTTGTAAAAAAAAATTCAAAATTGATAATATGATCACCTCTCACAATTTTTTGACAGTCATGAACATGTGTTATAGACTTGAATGTAATTCCATTCACTCCAGCTGGATAGCGTTGGTCAGCTAACGATAACAGCCATTATACGCAGTACATCATGATCATGCCTGAATTAGGACTATTTTATTCTTTTATCAATCCTGCCAGAGAGTTTTCCCGGACATGAGACCTGGTGCAATCTTATTTTTCCATCACGGTTATATTGCATTTAAAATTTCGAGGAAATCGTTAGAGCCGTTTTCTAGATCCGCAAACATACATACATACATACATACATACATACATACATACACAAATGTACACAAATCTAGAGAACGGCTCTAACGATTTCCTCGAAATTTGGAATGTAATATAACCGTGATGAAAAAATGAGATTGCACCAGGTCTCATGTCCGGGAAAACTCTCTGGCAGGTTTAATAAAAGAAGTAAATATTCCTTCAGGAATAATCCCAAGTACTGCGTATAATGGCTGTTATCGTTAGCTGACCAACGCTATCCAGCTGGAGTGAATGGAGTTACATTCAAGTCTATAACATATGTTCATGACTGTCAATAAATTGTGAGAGGTGATCATATCAATTTTGAACTTATTTTTTACAATAACTTATTTATGTAAATCAACAGTTCGGCCGCAGCTTCAGAGCGAAGCTCGGTACCAGATATTCTGTTTTGAACACTCTCTTCACAATTATCATTTTACTTTATTTCATTATACAAAACCATTATTTCATTACAAAAACAAAAATAAAACAAATTATAGCATGAAATACGTTTTCTTGTGGAAAATAATGTACTGAAAGAAATATAAAAAATTGAGAATTGTATTTCAGGCTATGATTCCAACAATAACACTCAATTTGTTTGATAAGGAAGGAAAACCCTATCCATGATGTTTTAAAGCCAAAGTGGTATGAAATTCTTTAAGCTCTAAAGCGTTGGGATTTGAAAGGAGTTTCGAATGTCTTTTAAATGCCTTTTAAATCTTTTTTAAACCTTTTTTAAATGAGTGACGTGAGTAGAGTAAGTACCATTTCATTCTATAAAATCTGTCTTGTGCATTGAAAAAGTCTGTAGAATAATTAAATTATTGTGAAGAGAGAGTTTAAAACTGATATTAACTTGGGATACAAAATGTTTGTCACAGTCTGTCCAAGCAGAGAAGACCTTCTGGCAAAATGGGAAAATGACTCCAGCTTGATCAATATTTGTTCAAGAATCATAAATGTGGTTAATAGTAGATCGAATTGTTTCCTACAATTTGAGAATGAATTGATAATTTTTGAACCAATATTGACCGAACTTGAGTCATTTCCCATCTTGCCAAAGTCAAGATCATCTTTACTTGGACAGTCTATAATTACAACTGTCTGATGATCATGGGAGCAAGAAGAATAAGAACAGATCGATAAACAAGATTGTGATGAAAACTTTCAGTATTCAGTGAGAATCGAAGAGGTTGATTGATAAATGTAATTAAAAAGATTAATTGAAATGTTTTGTAAACGTGTATTTTATGAAAATAGAAACTTATACTCACGATGCATTTGACAGGTATAAAAGTTTTGGATTGTGAGAACAATAAACAAAAGAAAAGAGAAAATGGGAAATATCACTTTGCGAATTCCCTACAGGAAAACTGAATGAAGAGGGATGGCGTTCTTACTTTGACATAACCTATTTACAATCAACTTTCTTCTCATTTGATCAGTTCTCTGGGTTCGAGAAAGAGAATACTAAGAGGAAATAATAATTTTTAATCATATCCTGCTCAACGCTTCAATGTCCTTTAAATGTTCCAATTTTAATATTCCTGTATTTTGATCAGTAATTATTCTGGAATTTTCCTGCTTTAAGTTATTATTCGATTCTCAATATTCTTGGAGAAGTGGCGTTCTAATGTAGGCTAATCCAGCGGATTAAAAAAAAACTCTTGAACTTACGAGTATTTGATCTCAAATGACGAGAAAACAATGCTCAGTTGATTCTTTACCCCGATCTTGTTTCCATGGTTACATCGATTATCCTTTTTGGCTTTATTTTTAATTTGGACAAGAATGCTTTGATAAGATAATGCTTGACAAGATTCTTTCATTCTATAGAGACTGCGTGAAGAGTTTGGGAGAAGCTTGATGTTTATAAACAAAGGGATTTGATGTCATTAATGCCCGGTTTCTAGGAATATCTTAAATAGGCCTAATACATTTGAAAATATTTGAAAAAATTATCGTTCTGTGAAATTCAAGGAACAGTTCTTTTTCCACAAAAAGTGAAGAAATAAATTTGTTCCCTCAGTGGCGTAACAGTTTTTTTCAGGCCCTCCCGCAAACATATTTTTGCAGGGCCCCAAAGTGACTTTGATTTATGGATTTTTTATACTACTTCCACCAATAATGTACCTTATTAATTCAATGTATATTGGATTGTTCTATGCTAAAAAAGTCTTCGTATAGTTGGTTTCATACATTGTTATACAGCAGGGCCCTCGCGTGGTCTTTTGGCGCCCTGTGCGAGATTTCTGCAGGCGTCCCCCATAATTAGACGGATGCAATCCAACATATTCTAAGCAAAACATGATTCAAGCTGCCTTCCATTTTCACAATTTACTCATTTGTAATCGCAATGTTGCTTGTTGTGTGGCAGAAAAGGATTATCGGGACTTTTTTATTCTAATGTATTGTTGTATATCTTTACTTATTCTCATGCATTCAGTCACGTAATACGTGATAAGCAAAAGCGTAACAGGAATGAATAAAAAATAAGTATAGGCTACCTACATTGAGCAAAACTGTAACATTGTACCGTACTATATCATTGAGAGCACATAAAAATGATGCTTGGATATTTCTGGTTGGGATGAGTTGGAAATGGAAATACTGTACTAAGTACTTTATTAATTAACAAAAAAAGTTTTAGCGACTTATTGATTATTCAGTTTTGAATTATTGATTGATTCATTTCTATTTATTCGCTTGAAAGCACACAGAGAGAAAATTATTAATTCTTCATGGAAAAATATTGGGAATCATCATAAATCGTGAGTTTCACTGAAAATATACTTGTCCTAACAAAAATTGGGAACTTAATAACAAACAAATTGGAGATTGTAGCTATTTTCACCGCCCTCCTCAACTTTCTTGAGAAAACATTCGAAATAAGTTAGTTCCGAATTCAACCAGCAGATGGCAGTAGCAATAGGTTGATTAGCTCCTATTAGACACGCCTTCATGCTCCGCCTTTGCTAGGCCATGATGACGTAATGGCATCAGCCAATGAGAGGGCGTTGTGGGCGTGGACTTGTACTGTCTTGTGATTGGTCGACAGAGTGTGAGGAAGTTGTCAGCCACCAATAGAATTGAATTGAAGAGGGGCGTTTCTCAGCTTACATTGAGTAGTGTGTGGTGGTCAACCACCGATAGAATAAAATTCGAATGTACGATAGAATCAAATTCAAATGTACGATTCCCAAGCGGCTGCTAGAGCCGCGCGGCCTGAGCTGCCCGGCCTGAGCTGCCCGGTTCTACATTCGCTGCTATATACATTACCTTAGTTGATTTCAAAATTCAATTTGTTAACCAAAAGTAGATTTCATTTGAAGGTTTCTGTAAAGTTACTATGCACTAAAATATTGAATTTTTGTAAGTTTTATCTTTGCATGAGTTGAATTTCAATTGTTGACCTACATTACAGGTAAATCACATTAGTTTGCTACGAATCTTTAAGCAGAATAACAAACACTCAGTTGATCATGGAAATATTTTATTAAAATAAAAATTACTATACGACAAAACTATTGTAGAACAAGAAAAAGGAATGTAGAAAAGACAAATGACACGAATGTCTTTACTTGAATTTTAAAGATCTTTTTGAGTTGGAAGAAGCTTATGCTTGAATGGTCTGTTTCAAATCAATTTCTCTAGCCACTTTACTTCCAATACTTAATAAGCTGAACCCACTAAGTATTTTTTGTGACATGACAATTGAAAGGTTGTTCAATTGGACATTGGACACTTAGAAATCGTTCAATTTTAATTTTGAGAATGACTTTACAGCAGAGCTTTCTTTACTGGTATTGCTAAAAACATGATATATGCTATGCATAGGCCTACATCTGGGAAATTGCAATCAATATATCAATTTCACTGGCGTCTCGTGATCACAATAGAGGTGAAGTGCTGTACAGTAAAAAAACGGACACTTCACCTGTTTTGTTGGCTCGAACCGCCAGTGGAGTAATACTCAAATGATAAAAATTCACTAACTTATTTCACTGTTTCCTTCTTTGATATTAATTTCTAAGAATTATTGTAGAGTCCTTCTAAAACTTAGCATTCGATGGAGAAAATCTATGATGAGGTCTTCTTTATATTCATTGTCATTTCCAGCTCACCGGCTCGCGGGCTCCCCTGGCTCTCGGCCCCCCCGCATTGCGGGCCCTGCGGGCCCGGCTGTTACGCCACTGTGTTCCCTTAACAACGCTGAGCGCAGAGGTTTTCAAAACACAAAACGTCGTTTTCAAAACTATACTCCGTCCACTGAGTGTTCGGACCTAGGGCTCTATAAAAAGGGGGTAGACGCACGGTCCGCCATTCTGTGGTCAACTTTTAGCGCCAGGTTTGAATTCATTCAATTCGACAGTCAAACATATGATTAATGATAAAAATCATGGTAGAAAAAATAATACTTCTTCACAGAGCATTGAATTTCCAGTCTGGCAATTTTTAAGTCAAAATTTTAACCTTGATTCATCTTCCTGAATCTGGTAAATTTGTATTTTTTAATTTCAGTTTTATGATAAAAATGGTTATATTTTTTGCAATTTGATGCTAAGCAATATGAACCATTTTATATGACAAATTAACCTCCAAGAATTCAAAACAATAACTTAATTTATTTGCTCAACTTGATAAACAGCTGTTGATCGTCTCTATCATCAAAAATATTCATATGAATTCAAACCTGGCGCTAAAAGTTGACCACAGAATGGCGGACCGTGCGTCTACCCCCTTTTTATAGAGCCCTAGTATTGCCTAAGCCCAGCCTTCGAGGTTCGGACGTCATGATCCGACCAGCTCACAAGCGATCGTAATTGCATGGAACGTAGAAATTCCTCATCGATATTGCAATATCACCTGTCTGCAATATCACCTGTCTGTGTCACCTGACACACCTATCTTCCATGGAACTAAGTGGCCTTTAAAATATTGATGTTTCTATGGTTATTATTCGTTGATCGCCAAAATCCACATCGTTCTAATATAAGAATGATTATTATCAATATCACTTGACAGAATCGTAGTTGACTAGCCGGCAGGCTCGCTTCGCTCGCCTTCTCCGCCTAGCCAGGGGGCTCCGCCCCCTGGACCCCCGACAGCATAGGCAGTGTGAGAGAGTCAAACAGGCTCGCTTCGCTCGCCTGCAATACCTCTGTCAGTGACAGCTGAGACAAACAGGCACGCTTCGCTCGCCTGCAAATTCCGTTCAGAAGGGATTCGAAATTTATTTCAGCATTTCAACACCTGATCTGGACCTGTTCACCTAATTTCAACATTTTCTGCCAATTTGTTCTAGAAAAATCTAAGAAAAACTCCGAAACATAGTAAACCGCTAATATTAAGCGTAAACCTTGGGAAGTATATTGGAAGTATATATAGATTGAAACTCGATTTAATGATTCAAACTTGATCTTTCAAATTAGTTCATCTAAAATCTCGCTGAACCATTGAATTTACAGTTGGGATTGGTCGTATCAAGGCGGAATATATGCAACCCGCAACACATATAGAATTATGAAAAACCTGATTACTTACGTAATCTTGAAGGGAATTCAAAAATATTTCAACACAACATTTCTAGACCTTATCTGAACCTACCTACCAAATATCAACATTTTCTACCGATTGGTTCTCGAAAAAATTGAGAAAACGTTGAAAAACTATAGAAAAACTCAAATATTTGGCGTATCCTTGAAAAGTTTTTAAAATCCGTTTTTAGCGCGCGTCTAAACGTCCAACTGAACATGCCTGCCAAATTTGAACGCATTCGGTTCAGTGTATTTTTAGTTCTGGTGATGAATGAATGAATGGATGAATGAATCAGTCAGTCAGTCAGTGCCATTTCGCTTTTATAGATATAGATTGAACAGAATCTTTTATAATCATAATTTTATTAGGCCTTTTATTATTTTGACTGATGATTATTTTGAGCCGGAAATTTAAATCCATCCAACTACACACTACCGTACTAAAATTCAAGTATATAGCCTAATGTATATGAAGTTCAAATTATATGCAAGAAATTAATATAATTACTGTATGTATTTTGAATTAAAAAACAAGTATTTTTAGAGAAATTATGCTGTTTTGTTGAGAGTGGAATGGAGAAAAAAAGACATAACCGCCAAAAAATTTACACAAGAGGTTTGAATTATTGAACGAGCGTTAGCCTTCTTTTGACTTGACGCCGAAGTCGTTGTCTGTCTGTTTGTGTGTCAATATTCGCACCCCAGGAAGAAAAGTGACACAACTCGAAAATCGCCGTTTTCGAGTTATGTGGCTAGAAAATGTCTGTTAGGTCGTTAGAATCGGCTCAAAAAACGTCACATCGAAGACTCAAACTTTGGCCGCTAGAGAGCAGTTGTGTCAGTTTTCTTCTGAACATAATCGGTTTGGCGTGAGACAGGAACAGTGTCACTTCTGAATTGGTACGAGCATCATGTTATCATTTGGCATCTACAACGACACATTTTGAGTTGTGACAGTTTTTGATGACAGAGGTGAGTAAATTATACTTTTATTCTTGTCATAAAATGAAATGTGTCACTATTCTTGTTTTCATTTGTTTCAAAAAGTAAATTCAAACGTTCTTATTAGAGTTATGTCACTTTTCTTGAGTGATATTTCTATATTACAGCGTCTCTATTATTGACTCATTCGACTTGGGTCACTTTTCCTGATTTAATTAGCCTCTTATCAAAGATTTTAATTCAAAATTTTGTGTTATGTCACTTTTCTTGATTATTTTACTCTCCACAACGCCTTTAATACTATTTCAATTTGACTTGTGTCACTTTTCCTGATTTAATTAGCCTCTTATCAAAGATTTTAATTCAAAATTTTGTGTTATGTCACTTTTCTTGATTATTCTACTCTCCACAACGCCTTTAATACTATTCTAATTTGACTTGTGTCACTTTTCCTGATTTAATTAGCCTCTTATCAAAGATTTTAATTCAAAATTTTGTTTTATGTCACTTTTCTTTATCAAACTTTTCAATAAATTTTGCTGAAAATTTGCAGAAATTTGATTTCTGAATACAATAATTATTATGACTGATCAGATAATTCAAAACCTTGATTGGTGTTTGTGCTAAAGCCTAGCCGTACAAATGGCTTTGGCCGAACGATCCTTCAACAAAGAAATAAATAATTGTTGATTACAGCATTACAGAAACAGCCGATCGATTCCTAGATCTGAAATAAATGGGATTTTTTCAATCATTTGTCCGAACTGTACTAACCTAATCTCAAACTCTGTTAATTGTTCTCTGTTCAGACTGTTTAAGGTTGATGAGGTAAGGTTGATAAGGTTGTTGTTGATGTTGTGGTTAGATTGCATTTATATTGTAACTTATATTAAGCTATGGATTGAGATAAAAACATTTTCAGTTAGTCACTGTACAAATCGGCTGACAAACAAATTCAATAATTCATGGGATAAAAGTAATAATCATAATTGAATTTATTGTCTGTTTCAGGTTCATGATGGAAAAGCTGCCACACAGCAGAGCTCGAAACATGGTGATAGCTGCGACAGCTGCAATGCTGATCGAGGAAGAAGTGAAGAATGAACTTCTAGTAATTCAGGACAACAGAACCACTTCAGTTGGGATGAAAAGAACAGGAATAGGAGGGGGAAAACGGGGAATTGACAGTAACTTTGAAGAATCAGAGATGAAGAGAAAACAAGAAGACAAATACACAACACAACAAGAAGTGGAAAATAATAACATGCCAACCAAAGAAGAGGATAAAAGAAGAGATGATGAATACACAACACAACAAGAAGAGGAAAATAATACCATGCCAACCGAAGAAGAGGATAAAAGAAGAGAGGATGAATACACAACACAACAAGAAGAGGAAAATAATATCATGCCAACCGAAGAAGAGGATAAAAGAAGAGATGATGAATACACAACACAACAAGAAGAGGAGAATAATACCATGCCAACCAAAGAAGAGGATAGAAGAAAAGAGGATGAATACACAACACAAAAAGAAGAGGAAAATAATATCATGCCAACCGAAGAAGAGGATAAAAGGAGAGATGATGAATACACAACACAACAAGAAGAAAAAAATAATAACATGCCAACCAAAGAAGAGGATAAAAGAAGAGATGATGAATACACAACACAACAAGAAGAGAAAAATAATAACATGCCAACCAAAGAAGAGGATAAAAGAAGAGATGATGAATACACAACACAACAAGAAGAGGAAAATAATACCATGCCAACCGAAGAAGAGGATAAAAGAAGAGAGGATGAATACACAACACAACAAGATGAGGAAAATAATACCATGCCAACCGAAGAAGAGGATAAAAGAAGAGATGATGAATACACAACACAACAAGATGAGGAATATAATACCATGCCAACCGAAGAAGAGGATAAAAGGAGAGGAGAAGAAGAATACACAACACAAAAAGAAAAGGATATTACATTGAGAACTGACAGGGAAACCATAGGAGAGGAAGAGAAAACTGTATCTAAATGGGAGCTTTGTGGAGGAGGAGGAGGAGGAGGAGGAGGACAATTAATGAGAATGAAGCTGCGGAGAGTATCGACTGTGGAGCAAAATGAATCGAAATCTGATAGCAGTTCAGAAGACTTAGATGATTATGACGAGGACCCTGATTTTAGTGTGACATCATCATCTGCATCTAGCTCAACAGAAGATGTTGAACCTGAAAACAAAATAAATAATATGGATGATGAGATGGATAACATGACAGATAAGAAGAAAGGAAAGAAGTTAATAGCAAACCCAAGTGAATGGAAGAAAAATAAAACAAAACTTCTACGTAATCACGGAAAAGCTTATAAATCGGTTTCTAATAGCAAAAAAGAAATGAAAGAGAGTTAGATGCGTTCGCCGTGTAATGAAAAATGCAGACTACAATGCTCAACTAAAATTGATGAAGACAAAAGACATGAACTATTTGATAAATATTGGGCACTACCCAGTCTTATGTCTCAGCGAGAATTCATAAGCAGAAGTATGACAAAGGTTCAACCTGCATACCAGTACAAAAAAGAAAATAGTAGGCGCACATTCAATCATGCATTCTATTTTCAAGTAAATGACAAACAAATAAGAGTTTGCAAACATTTTTTCAAGTCAACTCTAGATATCAATGACCGACCTATCATAACAGTTATACAGAAACTGAAAGATGGCTTCATGGAACAAGAATTAAGAGGGAAACATTCCAATCACAAGAAAGTGGACCCCATATTAAAAGAGGGAGCTTATAATCATATTAATAGTATTCCCAGAGTAGAAAGCCACTATCTTAGAGCCCAATCCAGTAGGCAATATATCGATGGTGGGAAAACACTGGCAGACCTATTTCGTGACTATGTCAAAGAATGTGATAACAAAAATATTTCACATGTTAATATCACCATGTACTCAAGGATTTTTAATCATGATTTTAATTTATCATTTTTCACCCCTAAAAAAGATCAGTGCGATCTGTGCACGGCTTACCATAACACAACTGACAAAGATGAAATGAAACCGAAATACGAAGAGCACTTAAAAGAGAAAGTTTCATCACGAGAGGAGAAAGAAAGGGATAAGAAAAAAATCAATGGAAAGTAATAACTTGATAGTGGCAACTTACGATCTTCAAGCGGTACTTCCAGTACCAAGAGGAGATGTCTCCGTATTTTATTATAAATGTAAATTGAATTATTATAATTTTACGATAAATGAACTGAATAGGGATAAGGTTGACTGCTTTTTCTGGCATGAAGGCGAGGGCAAACGTGGTGCTGTGGAGATTGGATCATGCATTCTAAAATATTTAGAAGAGCTTGCACAAAAAACCAATGATGACAATCTTGAGGTGATATTTTATTCCGACAACTGTTGTGGACAGCAGAAGAACAAGTACATTATGGGGTTGTATCTTTATGCTGTGCAAACACTGCAAATAAAGTCAATCACACACAAATTTCTAATACGGGGACATACCCAAAATGAGGGTGATAATGTTCATGCTGTGATCGAAAAAGCAGTGAAACGAGCTCTCAAATCGGGTCCCATCTATGTTCCTGGTGACTACATAAGGATAATTCAATCTGCACGAAAGACTGGAAATTCTTATAATGTCATAGAAATGAACTACAGTGATTTCATTGATTTGAAGGATTTGACTTCCCAAGTTGGCTTGCAGTTTAACGAGACAATTGAAAATGAGGATGTAAAAACAGTAGACATCAAAGTTATGAAGGTACAAAAGAGTGACCCTGGAGTATTGTATGTAAAAACTTCATTTGACCAAACTGTCTACAAAACGATTGCTGTGAACAATACACGGAGAAGAAACCGAAGCATGCCTAGCAAGATTCAGCGTGTTCAAGCATACAAGAGAAACTTAGAAATAGGTGAAAGAAAGAAATCCGATATACAAGGGCTTATAGATGCAAACCATATACCTAGATCATTTAAACCTATCTATGACTCAATTTTCAAGTGATTTTTTGTAATAAAATGTGAACTTTAAAATTCATAAGAAATTACTAGTTGACTAGTTTAAGAATTACTAGTTTGTATTATGATTGTGTGAAAATGCAGAAATTACTAGTTGACTGTGTATCGCGGACGTGTTTCAAGCTATGTGGCTCTTCCTCAGCATCAAGTCGACAACTCAGCGCATTTAATTTTATAATCTGCAGTTCAATAGTGTTACGGATAACAACAAAGTTAATTTTTCTATAAAAGCTATACAAGACTTTTATATCATTTTTTATTTTTTGTAATTTTTGCATTCTGTTCCTCTATTAATATGATTGTGTGAATAATAAACTTTTCTGGATCCAGTTAATTCAGAATGGTAGTATTTTATTTGGTTCAACAATCATACTGCACCATAAAGAGTATGTCAACTCATTCTTGGCAGTGTGCAGAACTTTTTTTGTCTATGCAGTGTATGTAGACAGCATTCAAAGAGACTGCTAGAAGCTAGTAATTTTTTTATTGTTATAAAGAAGTAACATTGTGGAAACATCTGCTAGCAAGACAAAACAGTTAGCAAGACTAACTGTCAACAATGAGTTGACAAGCTATTTATAGGCCTACCTTTCATCAGTATAATTGATAAATCATGCTTGTGAAACTTTAGTTAGTTTACAATAGAATAAATTAGTCAAAAATACGACACAAAATGAGTAGGTCATAGACAAACCAAGTAAAAGCTCTATAGTCTTAGCAGGAAAAGTGACACAATTCAAAAAATGTAATTATATCTTATCATATTGCATACATAAAGATAAGAGTTGATCCAAAATATAATACCAATTATTTAAAACATTATAATATAATTTAATATCACATTACTGGGTCTCTAGGTTGAAACGTGCATTCATAGTATTGCTCCGAATGTTCATCAAAGTTTTGTTTTTGCGCTACTGAAAAATTAGGTTTTTTGAGTTGTGTCACTTTTATCGCCGGGGTGCGAATATCTGTACATACTCCTATATTATAAATCAACACAATAATTACGGCTGGAAAAAATGTCATATGAAATTTGAATAAATATTTTTTTGGTGAATGCATCTGATTTCAAAAAAACAGTTGATTGAATATTAGCGGCAAATTTTAAAGTTCTATCATGGAGAATAAAATAATGTTCTCAAATCAAGAAAACGTTTCATGCGGGAGTCATATGTTAGTATTGATCTCAAATTTCAAACATGTGATAGGAGTCTATTTATTCGAACAGCTGACAACAAGAGGCGGCAAATTTGAATTATTTTATCATCATACATTTTTCCATTATTTTTGTTTAAATGTTTTTCGCCACACTGCACAGAAAGCAGCTGTTTCCTGTGCACTAAAGAGATTCGAAAGACGCCATTCACAGACGGATTTGCTACTAGCTCCGAAAGAGGGCTCTTTCGGAGCTAGTGCACAGAAAGAGACTGGTAGTTACCTATCCAGCCGCTAGATCGGGCGACAATGCACTGCTTTTCTGCTTTAGCCTACTTCAGTTCGAATCAGCGATCGCCACAAACATTCTTATACAATATTTATTATTCTTATTCTCGCAGTGTGGCGAAAAGTATCGTACTCAACTCACACAGAAAGGTGTTTACGGTATTTGAATAACATATTCCCAGGCTCAGCAATCCTCGTCCGGGAAACTATCCTCATACCGTAAACACCTACTTTCTGTGCTTGTAGTGTAATGTACTATTAAGTGCTTTTTTCGATTCAATTTCCATGATTTTGATAAGGCGGATATTATACTATAGGGCAGCTGGAGAAACGCGAGCAGCAGCGCGCCCAGCGTACAAACAGTGTACTAGATGTCTAAAGCTGTGCGTGTTTTTTGTTCAATCACAAATAAATATGAGAATTATTGCTTCAATTATTACAATTTTTGTTACGTCTGTCATGTTAACATGAAATGAAGGTAACTTATATGATTAGTTCAAATTAGACACATTAGAGAGCACATCAGTCCAATCTTCAACCATTTCCTGTTGTCCTATTATATTTTCTATCGCATATAGTAGATTGAATGAAAGGAGATTAAAAATATGATTTGTATTTTCATCTCTTTTCAAATTACAGAGTAATAGAAAATATTACCGTATAATACTGGCCCAAGTCAAACTAATAATATGTCACCCATGCTTGATGAAATGAGATCCATAATATTATTTTCTATTATTATCTATACGAATGAAAATATAAAAATATTGGAGAAATTCCATACTTGAACGAAGTTCTACAATATTTGTCAATGGTTCAACTATTCTTCAATTTAATACATTTGAGAACTCACAAAAGTCTATTGAATTTAATACAGATTGAGATTAATACATGTATACATGTATGACTATACTCTACATGAAGTTTCAATGTACTATGAATGAGTTTCAGCAATAAATAAGAGGAATTTATTAATTGTACATTAAAATATATGTATATGTGGAACGTTAAAATTATCCGTGAATCCTCTGAATTTTTGCAGTGGAGTCGTCTTGATAAGTACATTTTCATTGGTGCTTTGGCTGCAGCAGATTCACGGATAGTTGAAATAACAAAAAAAATTGAATCATATATCAAAATATTCCGTACATCACTATATCCTCACAAAAAAATCTTCAGTATTTTATTAATAAAGGTATCATATCAGTATGATTTGTGGTTCCTATTTCGACTAATCGCGGCAGCCAACGCATCAATGAACTTGATCAAGTGGACTTGACTACAAAATTTCATCATCATGTTATTCAAGCCATAAGTTGACTTTGGTATTTGCACGCGAGTTCTTCAGCCCATGGGGCTTACTAGTTTAAAGCAACTGACAGAACACAAGCACATACATTTTGATAGATACCCTGAAAAGTGAAAGCAGGACTTCCTAAATACCTTTTTAATAGGTATTCAGGAGGTCCTGGTAAAAGGCTTGCGTTTCCCAGATTTTCACAGCATGACTGTGACTTAAAAAGTAACAGCAGCAGCACGATGATCTTACTTGCCATTGGCTACAGCCGCCTGCGACGTCGAAATGGGGAAGGAGCTTAGGTCCAAATACTCCGTGGATGGAGTATAGTGGCGTAATAAAGTCTATAGAATAGTACAGGTGATCCAGAGTGAAGCAGCTGGCTGGGGGTAGGGCTCTATAAAATGGGGGTAGACCAAGGAGGTTGAACCTCCTTGGGGTGGACGTACCATCCGCCATTGTGTGATCAACTAATAGCGCCAAATTTGAAGTCATTCAACTCAAACATATGACAGTCAAACATATGATTAATCATAAAAATTATGTTAGAAAAAATACCAATCACTTTACAGAGCATTGAATTTGCATTTGGTTTCCAGTCTGGCAATTTTCAAGTCAAATTTTTAATGTGGATTCATCTTCCTGCATCTGGCAAATTTGAATTTTTTAATTTTTGTTTTATTATAAAAATAGTTATATCTTATGAAATTTGATATTTAGCAATATAAATCATTTTATGTGACAAATTAACCTCCAAGATTTCAAAACAATAACTCAATTAAATTTTATTTGCTCAACTTGATAAACATCTGTTGATCGTCTCCATCATAAAAAATATTTTTATGGTTTCAAACCTGGCGCTAAAATTTGACCACAGAATGGCGGATGCTGCGTCTAACCCCCTTTTCATAGAGCCCTAGCTGAGGGTCGGGAAGCTATGATTATTACATGATGGAGCTTCTCTAGTCAAACATTTTGCATTGATTTCCCCATCCTTGGCGAAAAATCGTACATTTTTTCCCAATTTACGAAATACAGATTTGTTTAAAAGATAGATTTCTTATTATATGAGCTGGTAGATTGTAGATAATTTCAAGACCTACATTTTGAGTGATATATATCTTAATTTTACTCAAATTTAACAAGAGAAAAAGTCCGTTTAACGTGTCCCGGAAATTCCCTTCAGCTGAATTGATGCAATTATGGATAGCAATGCTATAGAATTCAATGCTATCATAAATGTACTTCATAATTGCATTAGCCTAGCTGCAGAGCATTCCCGAGACACTTTAACGGAATTTTCTCATGTTGAATTTTAGCAAAAGACAGATTAAATCACTTAAAATGTTGGTCTCCACTTCAGCTCGTATAAGAAATTTACCTATAAAACAATTTTGTATCTTGTAAATAGAAAAAAGGTACGATTTTTCGACAAGGATAGGGAAATCAACTCTAAATTTTTGACTGGACGAACTTTGTGACGTCGGAATCATAACTTTCCCAGTCAGCTGCTTCACTCTGCTCACCTCCACCATTCTATACACCTTGGTAGAGGCCTACTATTTTTACCACCTGATTGCATTAAAACCTGGGGGTGGCGTAGCTTAGTGGGTTAAGTCAATACCTAATAACACATGTATTAGTAGGTGATGGTTAAGTGGCGGAACCCAAAGATCCCGGGTTCAAACCCAGGTCAGACCAGAAATTTTTCTCAGGCCACTTTCCCGTGTTTCGGATGGACACGTTAAGCCGTCGGTCCCGGCAGCCCAAATACAGTCGTTGAGTCATATCAGAGGCCCGAAATTGATCAGGAGCGACAAACTCTGACACCAGACCTGAGCAAGCCAGGTTACTCAAATATTATTATTATTATTATTATTTATTTCCTTTTGAAGGAGTTGCTTGTCCACCTTTCCCCCAGGCTTTGATTCCTAAGGGAGGATGGCAAGCGTGTTTTCCAGTATAACTATTCCACATGTCCATGTGGTAAGCACTGGTCACACTGGGTCCAAGACCAGTAAATCATTCATTCTGAGTAGACGGAGTGACCCAAGTATTACAGCCTTCTGCATTTGCCCCGCAAGTGAATTAGCAGCCCTTTCAAAAGCAGGCATTGATTTTAAATTTGAAAGTAGAGATGGCCTAATTCCACCTAGCACTCCTATGATCAACACTACCATTCTCACAGTGTATCCTGGGTTTAGCCTGCGTAGCTCTATTAGTAGGTCTTGAAATTTTGTCCGCTTTTCCTCCTCTTTGGCTGCTATGTTTCCCTCAGCTGGTGCAGAGAACTCTATGACAAACATTGTCCTCGCAGAAATGATAAGGAGGACAACATCAGGCTTAGTTGCGGACAACAGCCTGGTAGTGGAGAAGGCATAGTTCCAGTAAATGCAACATTTTTCATTCTCCACCACGGACTCAATCTCCCCTGGAGCATATGTAGGGATGTCAATCCCGGGATCCCGGGATCCCGAATCCCGGGATCCCGGTCCATTTTCAATACCTAACAATCCCGGGATTTCTCAGCGTCAATCCTGGGATTCTCGGGATTAGAAAACATGATATTGTAAATCGAACTTTTCAAAAACAATTCAATATTAATTTACGGTGATGAATATGAGTTTTGCATAATTTATAGTTCTAAGTGTTTGACTAATTTATTCTGAAGGTACAGCCTACAGTTGCATATAGCCTACATAATACTGTATAGCTAACTGGACTCTGTACTGGCTGAATTGAATTCGCATTATTGGTTTGCATTTCTGGCAGAATTTTGTTGTTGATCGGTTGTTATGTCTCTACGATTGTTTCTGTTTACACAGCATCATATTGCCAGTCTAGACGGCGCAATAATTGCAATAGGCTAGTGCTGATGTCATTTTCTTGAAATGGACTCAGAACTTTGAAAAGACCTCACAAATCAGAAATAAACAAGCACTTATTATCCACTCTCTGTTTAATTATTTCTCTTCTTTTTTTCTATCATAAGTAGAATATCTAGTTGAAGTAAATATAGTTACCTCTACAAAATTTCATTTAATAGTGGTTCAGCTTTCGCGTTGTTCAGTCGGTATTGCGTTATGTTACACAGTTTTTCAAGAAGTATTCTTATTATTAATATAATTTGAGTGATATTAATTCAATTTACAGAATTTGAAGTGATAACGGGTGAACTCCATCCCATTCTGATGGAGGATAGAAATGTGTTTGTTCTACATAAAAAAGACTCCGATGAGTCATCGGTTTGGAATCATTTTCTTACTTCCAAAGACGGAAGAAGTGCTCAGTGCAAATCGTGCAAGTTCTCAAGACTCTGGGTGGATTTGATATTATTTCCAAGTATTTTTCCATTTCAATAATATCCTCTCCCTCTGTAATGAGCCCTTTTTCAACTCCAAACACTGTTACTGAACATGTAATTGAGGAGGAACAATTTGTTAAAATGCATGAAACTGATTTTTGCCAATCCCGGGATCAGTCCCGGGATCCCGGGATTGATATTAGATAATCCCGAAATACCGGGATTGGAAATTAGTCCCGGGATTAAGCATATGGCAGCACTGGTGTCCTGTCAATACTGTATGAGTGTCTAAGGTGATAGTAGAGCACTTGCAGGGCAGCATTATGTCTATGGATGTAACCTGCAGCTGCATGCACAGAGCATGATGATGAGATGTGCATCAGTGTTTCAGGTGCTTTATGGCACACTTGGCAGCTTACATCAGGAACCTCCATATGCAATACCCTGCTACAATAAACCAGGGTGTTGATGACACCATCTTGACATGCCAGTATAAACCCCTCTGTTTCAGACTTCAGACCTGCAGAGCACAAAAAGGCAAATGTCAGCTCTCTGGACAGCCCCAATTCATCAACAAGTCTATAAAATAAGCCATGCATGACTTTGTCTTTATGCTGTTGAAGCAGCTGCTTACCTTCTGCAGACTTTATTCTAGCCTTAAGGGGAGCAGAATCCATATATCCCAGAGCCTTAAAGTCTAGACCAAGGTGTTCTGATGCATTCTGTGCTGCTTTGTAGAGGAATGCTCCCACTCCAGCAATATCATGGGTGTTGAACAATTGCATAAGGGGATCAGAGCTTTTCCTAACATGCCAAGCCAAACCCAGAACCACTCTATCATGAAGACACACCAAACCAAGGAGACCTCTTCCACCCATACTTCTTGGTAAGTATATTTTTGGTATTATTATTATTATTATTATTATTACCACCTGATTTTTCCCATCTTGTAGGCTACTGCTATAGTGCCCAAAATATTAGCCGTTTATTCCGCATTAGTGAAGAAAATAAAGGCTTTCAAGGCATGTCAAGTTGATCAAAACTGGCTACTTTCTATCAAGTGTACCAAAAAAATATTTGACGATTTCTAAATGCATCAGCAGGTGATTTGGTTATGATCACACTATCAGAAAAGTATATACATAATAAGTTTGGAAAAGGCGGTTTTACAAACAAATAATTATGTTCTCCAAACGAGCGGTACGCAAGTTTGGAAAATAATTATGAGTTTTTAAACTTTTCCACACGAATTATGTACATTTTTCGACATACTAGATTGAGAAGGATTTATTAAAACCTCAAACAACTGAAAACATCAACTGAAGCCAACATAACCTCAACACAACACTAGTGAACAAACGCACACAGTGAACTGTCATGGCGGCTCGTTTGACTTGTTTATTCATATGTCAGAGTTCGGAAAAAACAGCTGGGATAGATTTTCAGTGCTGTAATTATCATCGTGACGATGACAAGTGCTGTAATAATCATCAAAATGATTATTCCCGCATTCAGAACAGCTGATCTTTGATTCTCCTGTAAACGGCAATTTTCCAAATGCAAATTATCTAGCTTGGAAAGTTGTGTATTACATACGAGTATGGCGAAAAATTATTTGGTATGCATTGCTCAATTGCAGTCTGAGAATTCTATACAACTGTTTTAAGTTTATTATGTATGAGAATGATCAAATGTATGGAATCTCATTGAATATTATTAAAGATAATTTTCGATTTCGTTTTCGTTTTCGTTTTCGACGATTTGTCCTAATCCAGTGTGTTTAGTCTGTCCAAGCAAAGAAGACACTTTGGCAAGATGAGAAAAAGACTTCAACACGGTCACTATCGGTTTAGGAATTATCAATGCGGTCTCAAATTGTATAGTAAACATTGTGATTTACAATTTGAGACCAAATTAATATCTTGTTTGAACCAATATTTACCGAGCTTGATTAATTTACCCATCGTGCCAGAATGTCTTCTTTGCTTGAACAGACTATAGGCCCTACTCTCGTAGTGGGTATTTTTTAACATTGTCGAACTCAATGATGTTCGGGAAAACCTGGTATGAGTATTGTACTTTTCCTTCTCTTCCGCTTCCTCCTCTTCCTCCTCCTTCTCCTCCTCCACCATCCCTTCCCCACCTTCTTCTTCTTCTTCTTCTTCACCTGCTCACCCTCCTACAACTCCCCCACATTTTCTAGAAGTGT